>PVKA01046642.1:0-14808 GCA_004027165.1 Ctenomys sociabilis
CAAAAAAAAAAAAAAAAAAAAAAAAAGAAAGAAAGAAAGAAAGAAAGAAAGAAAGAAAGAAAGAAAGAAAGAAAGAAAGAAAGAAAATAACTATGTAATTCTGATTCTCTAACACTATTATTGTGTCTTACCCAGTTGTGCACTTGGACGTCTGTTAATTTCACACATCAAATGGATTTCTTCTTAATAAATATTATAAATTATCTGCATCTTGTTTTTGTAATTTTTGTTTTTTGGCAGACAAAAGTTTGAGACAGGGTCATGTTACATGTAGTTCAGGCTGGCCTTTAACTCACTCTGTACCTCAGCATGGCCTGCAATCCTCCTGTGTCAGCCTTCCCAGTGCTGGCATCATTGGTGTGCTCTACCATGTTTGGTTATAGCATTTTAAAAGCTCTGAACAAATGCAATTTGGGGACACAGCATGGGTGCTGAGCTTACAGGTGGAGTTTAGATGTACAGTTAATTCAGGAAAACTTAAGTTGTTCTAATCTTATCTTGTCTCGGTTACTTTTTACTCTTGATTGGACAAAATACCTAACACTCAGAATTAAGGAAGGAAAGGTTTATTTAGCTCAGTCCAAGGCATGGTAGCACACGGCGGAGGGCAGCAGCAGCTCATGACAGCAGAAAACAACAAAGCACAAAGGGAGGGCTGGGGAGATAGCTCCCTGGCACAAGAACCTGCCTGGCAAGCACAAGGTCCTGAGCTTGATCCCGAGTACCACATGCCACACAGGTCATTGCTGGCCCCAGAACTGGAATCGAGTGTGGTGACTCACGCCTATAAGCCCAGCATTGGAGAGGTTGAGACAGAAGGAATCCCAACTGCATAGTGAGGCTCAGTATTTAAAAAAAAAACAAACAAGAGCAAAAGAGCAGCAGAGCATCCCTTACAGTGCATCCAGGCCATCTGCCCCGGGGCGGTTGTAGCACTCACACCCGTAATTCTAGCATTGGATCGTGAATTAATCACAAACTACAAGTGGCTTTGGGGAACAACTAAACACAAACCATAACATACTTGCTACATAATACTTCCTATCAAATACCTGCAATATCAATAAATTAAACTGGGAAATTATCGTAATAAACTGCTACTAAAGAGAAAATGTAATTTAATACTATTTAAATGTATATAGCAATCTACAGAAACAAAAAGACTTGTATAGTATAACTTTCTATTTAGGGTTAAACCGGGGAAGGGCAACAATGACAGAGGGATTAGGCAGAAGGTACCGCGTTTGCCACTTGGCACCAAAAAGTAAGCCTGGTTCCCTAAAGATTGCTTTGAAGAGGGCATCTCTGAACATCCCCTTTGACACCATTTGCGTCACTGCTCTAGATCTGACTCTGATCTGAGGGTCAGGCATACGGACAGGGCCCCACACTCAGGAGAGTCCAGCACTGCCGGGGCAGCGAACACTCCCGGGCTGTGGGATGCGGAAGAAAAGAGAGGCACAGTGGGCGACAATAGGGACACAGCGAGACCTGGTGGGGGAGTGGGGGTGAGGGTGGGGGTGGGGGTGGCGGTGACGGAGCTAACTGCGAGGTCGCAAGGGTGTAAAGGGCAGGGACGAACTGACAGAAGCGACAGGGAAAGAACACAGGCGTCCAAAACCTTCGAGTTGGATGGGGGCGCAGGTAAACCCAGTAGGCGTTCCCGTCAACTCTGGGTTCTCCAAATATCCGGGACTTCTTGAGCAGCCCCGCGCGGGGCCGCAGAGGCGTCCGCACACGGTGGAGGCAGCGACGGGCCAGCCCTGTTTTCCTCATGGCTGGGGTAAGAAATAACGGGGCCGAGTCGGAGCCCGTACTTACCAGGCCACGGCGGCCCGACGCAATCGCCACATCCCGCCGGCGGAGAGGTCACACTGACGCCGAGACGGCCACGTGGGAGCCCCGCTGTCAGCCCCAGTCCGGCACCTGCTGTAGGGATGACCCAGGAAGAAACCCTCGGCAACAAGGGCACAGAGCGGCCGCCGAGGCGTTCCCAATGGCGCACAGACTTCCGCAAGAACCTGCCCAGCACCCGTACTCGGTCCGTCGCTGAAACCGCCTCCCCATTCACTCAGGCGGGGCAGCACAAAGGGTCCGCAGAGGCTGAGCGCATGCGCCGCGAGTGTCTTCCGCCTTCCTGCTCGCGCCGCCCTTGCTCTTTGCTTCCTGGTTGGAGCGCTGCACGGGAAGTCCCAAGGGTTAAGGATTTGGAAGCCGGAGGGAGAGAGGCGGAATTGGGTGAAAGGCAGAAACTCTGGATTGATGAGTGCTCACTGGTGGCGACTGATTTAGTAGGATTTAAGTATAAGGGAGCAGGAAAGAGCTTAGCATAAAACGAGTACAAAAATTGATAATTGAATAATAAAAACTTGTCTGGCCGAGGAGTTAACTCAGCGGCACAAGCGCCTGCCTGGCAAGCGTAAGGTCCTAAGTTCGATCCCTGGTAAAAACAAAAAGCAACTTGTCCGTTCGGCTCATTCTTGATGCTCTCCTTTGTTTAAAAGCACTTTCATGTGTTTGGAAAAGTCAGGGTGTAAGAGGAGGAGTCCTGGATAGTTTCGATGTCTTAGAATCTTTGAGATCCTAACAGAGTGGGACTTGGGCCCTTTAGGGCAGCTATGGGTTTGAAATGAGCGTGTGGAGTTTATAAAGGTATAAAAATGACTTTTCCTGTTTAATCTGTGGTCTTCGTGGGAATTTTAGTCACATCAGTTTGTTGAAATGTTCCTTGTCAAGATTGTATTTCCATATTGCCAGGGGTCAGTGGCTTATCGGTGACTTTATGTACTTTGCTCTTCTAGTTTTCAGGATATCTCCCTCTTTCCCCTCCCTCCTCCGTCCCTTCCCCTCCCCCTTTGCCGCCCCCTCCCAATCCTTTCCCCCCCATGTCCAGTCTCTTGCTGCCAACTTCTCTAGGTACATTCCCATAAATCCTCGTGCAACAGTTGCCATGGTTGTATCATTTTTTTCTTCCAATGCAACCACTACATGTTTTACAAAGAAACTGGCCCGTGGACACAATATGGCCTGTGAAAGCGGATGGAACCAATTGGTGGCATTCGCTGGAAATAAAATCAAAGTGTCTTGTTCTGTGCCTTATTTCTACCTCAAAGGTGAATCCCACTTGCCTATACAAATTCATAGAGCACAATTTCTTTTTCTTTAACTGTCATATCATAAATTAAGATCCATCTGTTACGGGTTCTCAACATAGAAACCAGTCCTGAGTCCAAATTAAAATTTAAATATGAGCCTTTTATTACAGGGCCCAGGACCGCTTGACCATACTTACACAAGAGCAGACAAAACGGCCAGAAGCCTTAGAAGTACAGAGGTTTTAAAGGTAGAAACTGCATCCTGTTTTGTCAAACAGATTTGTCACTTAACATAGAACAGTACCTTTAGGGACATTGTGACCATTACTCGGCATACAATTTTTCTGGGAGCATTGTTTTCTGGGAACTCTTAGTCTGTTGATGATTTATCAATTTTAGCAATTTTTTACATTTGGTTTTACATTAACTCATTACACTAACCCTTTACACCATCTACTCTGAATACCACCAAGTATAGAGAAAGTCTATGCTATGCTTAAACTTGGCTTGAAAGTTTACTTCCCAAATGGAGTACTCTAGAGATTTTCTTTATTTATTGTGACTATTAATTAGCTAGTCCAGATAGGAATTTGCTATACTGATAGTGCAAACCATAGATCTTTCTAGGGTTGTATGTTTGTACAGACATTTGTCACAAAAATAAACCAAATAACTGCATCTTTCATGGATGAGTTACTTTTACAATTCACAAAGCCCTTGTTTGGCAGTTCTGCTTTTTGGGCAAGGACATACATGTGATGATGTTTGTCTCCTGTGATAAGAAGTGGTAAAAAGTTTGGAATCAACATAAATATACACATATAAGAGCTAGAAAATAAATTTTATTCATCCTAGCCACAAAAACCTATAGATTAGCTCTCTGCGCCTTCTTAAGAAATAATCTCTGGGGCCTGTGAGATAGCTCAGTGGATTAACCACCTGATTAGGCAAGTACAGGGACCTGGATTGGATCCCAGGCACCACATGCCCCACACCAGTCTTATTATTATTATTATTACTTTATTTATTTTCAGAACCAGGGATTGAAGCCCTTGTGCTTTCCAGGGAAGCACTTATTCCACTGAGCCATCTCCCCGGCCCTCCCCACCAGTCTTGACTGGTATGCACTGAGCCAGCCATGGAGTCTGGGTGTGGTAGCCCATGCCTGTATTCCCATGCTTGGAGGCTGAAAACAGGAGGGTCATTATGAGTCCGAGCTGGTAGTAAGACCCTGTACCAAATACATTTTAAAAAAAAGGAAAGGAAAAGGAAATGATCCCTGATGTAGGTGCTCCCTGATTTACAATAGCTCAATTTAACACTTTTTTGATTTTACAATGGAACTAAATCAATGTGCATTCAGTAGAAACTATACTTCAAGTACCTGTAGGTTCTTTTCATTTTCTGTATTCAATAGTTACATGAAATTATATAAAATCGGTTTTGTGGAGCCAGGGAGATGGCTCAGTGGAATAAGCGCTTCCCTGGCAAGCACAAGGGCCTAAGTTCAATCCTAGTTCTGCAAATAAAATACAATCACCGTTGTGTCAGATGATTTTGCCTAACTGTAGACAAATGTAAACGTTCTGAACCTACATAAGGTAGGTGAGGTTGACTTACCATGTTTGTTAGGTTAGGCATACTGAATGAACTTTCGATGTGATCTTTTTAAGTTATGATGAGCTTAACAGTGTATAACCCCATTAGAGCTGAGGAGCACCTGTCTTATCTGGTGGGAAAAGAGTGGATTATTTTGGCACCATTGGTCCAAATTTAACTCATAGATGTTTTTTCTTTCACTTGCACAGATTTGACTACAGTGTTTTAAAAATAATATTAGGGGCCAGGGAGATGGCTCAGTGGAATAAGTGCTTCCCTGGCAAGTGCAAGGGCCTGAGTTCAATCCCCGGTTCCCCCCAAAAATAAAATAAATAAATAATTTAAAATAATACTAAAGTTTTTACTGACACTAAAAAAGACATTTAACATTTTTATTATTTGTTTGTTTATTATTTATTTATTTATTTTAGGGAAGGGTCAATAGGGTGTTCAGGATCTTACTACTAGATCCTAGATTGGACTGTAATGATCCACCTGTTTATAGCCTCCCAAAAGCTGGGATTACAGGAGAGCACCACCATGCCCAGTCTCAATCACAGTCTCAGTATGCCCTGAGGGCAGGGCTGGCATGGCAGGCAGGATTGAACTGGTCCCTGCATCTGCCTGAGCAGGTGCTTTAATCTGCTGAACTATTTGGGGGCCCTCATTTAACATTTTTAAAAAGTCTGATTTCTCTTAAAATAGGAAGACTGACAATGTAAAGCTACCTTTCTATCTTCCTTTCTTTCAAATTTCTTTTTTCCTTTTTTGAGACAATGTCTCACTATGCAGCTCAAGCTGGCCTTAAGCTCACTTTGTAGCACAGGCTTGTCTCAAACTCAACAATCCTCCTGCCTCAGCCTCCCTAGTGCTGGGTTTACAAAGGCCTGCACCACCACACTCAGCAGAAGCCTTCTTTCTTATCTGTAAAAAAATTCCTTGGAAGCCAAATAAGACTTTTCTCCTTTACACATCCTTGTTTTCTATAGCAGTTCATACAACTTCCTAAAGAGTTCCTGAAATTGAAGACATTATCATGATGTTTGTGTGTTTATTTTAAAAAAGAAAACTATAACTCACCGGGGATATAGCTCAGCAACACGATGCCTGCCTGGCAAGCACAACGTCCTGAGTTTGATTCCTTGTTAAAAAAAAAAAACAAAACACCTCAAAGGGGAAGGGACTCACTACCTCTGTCAAGCAGGAGAAAAACAGCCTGTGAACCTCAGGTGTCTCCAGTGACTATTGTTTTCTTCCCCCACAAGAACACAATTATGCAAGTCAATTATGTGCTTTTGAAAGAATACAGTTTAACATGTTGCACCAAAATATTTACCTTGACAAGCAAAGCCATCCTTTTCAGTTTTCCAATGGACTGGTAATCTTCCAAAAAGCAAAGGAGATACTAGAGGAGACAGAACTATTTGTTTTCATCAGATATGTATTAAAATTTTTATAATAGGGCCTGCCAGATAGCGGACTAAAGCACCTGCTTAGGCAGAGCAGAGCCCCAGGGGTTTGATCCCGGGTGTGCAGTGCCAGCCCTGCCCCCCCCCCCACATGCTGAGAGGGCAGTTGAGACTGGGCGTGGTGGCACATGCCTGGAATCCCAGCACTTGGGAGGCTGAAAACAGGAGGATCACTATGAGTTCAATCTACAAAGTAAGACCTGTCTTAAATTCATAAAAATATTCCACTGAGCCATCTCCCTGGCTGTCTAAAATTCATAAAAATAAATGAATAAATTTTTATAATAAAATCGTTTGCAAACATCTTCCTGGAAGATGTCCAAATTCTGTGGTACTATGCTCTTCCTCTGAAGTTTCCTGGAAGGAAATTTTTTGAAAATAAATTACAGTAAAAGGAATTACTCCTCCCCTCAAAAATCTCACCCTTGCTTCAGCCCATCCCTTTTTTTGAGACTGCATTTGCGTTGCTATGCAGTTTGGGCTGGCCTTGTGCTTACTTTTGTAGCCCCCAGGCTGGTCTTGAACTCATAGAGATACTCTTGTCTCAACCTGTTAAGTGCTGGAATTATAGGTGTGCATCACCACACCTGGTTCTGGAGCCAGGTCAGTGCACCTGGGGTGGGTTCTGGGTCTGGGTCTGTGTGCTTAGGATTCTGGGGTCAGCAATGCAGGGCTGGGGATTGAACTCAGGTCCTTACACTTGCCAGGTAGGTGCTTATGCTTCTGAGCTATCTGCCCAGCCCCTCAAACACACTTATCCTGTTGTTCTTGGCAGTATCCTACTATAGTATTTTTTTTTTTTTAATTTAAACATTTACTGTAATCTTTGTCCTTTTTTTGGGGCTGAACTGGGGATTGAACTCAGGCCTTTGTGCTTGCCAGGGAAGCACTTATTCCACTGAGCCATCTCCCCGGCCCTCACCATAATTTTCAGTCACCTCTTGTATTCTCAGCACAGAGACTAAAATAGATTGAAATGTATGTTTAACTTCTAGCATTGTTCAATGAGAATGTTAATAAAGCCTATCTTTTAAGAGCATTGGAGTAATATTTTTTTGCATGTGTATGTTTTTATTAGATTGCTAGGTTGTAATGTCTGATAAAAGGTGCTGTTCCATAAGACCCCAACTGCATCAACAGGGAAGTGCTCCCCCTGCAGGTGCTACAGGACAACTCTTTGTGGGCTACCAGTTGCACCCAGGAGTAGTGTAGACTGACCATTTCTGTTCTGTTCTTTTTTTTTTTTGCGGAACCAGGGATTGAATTCATGCCCTTGTGCTTGCCAGGGAAGCACTTATTCCACTGAGCCATCTCCCTGGCCCTTTGCTCTGTAGTTTTATATGCTTTGAAAAATACAGTTTTCTCAAGTTCACACACAAGTTGGTAGTATTTTTAGATGATTTGTGCATCTTGAGCTGGAGCTTCAAGGATCACAGTGTGATTTAAATAAGCAAAGCAAAGGACAAAGGTCAACTTAAAGGAGAAAATGGCAAGGAAAAGATACAAAGGAAGAGAAGTATTTGCCTGATGTGTGTAGGGATAACAAAAGATATAATTTGCTTGGATGAGTGGTGGGAGAGAAGAGGATAAAATGGGATCAGAAGAGATCAGAGGGAGGTTTGAATGGTATTGAAGTATGTTTTGGTGTCTTCTACTAGAAGAAACATGCATAATTTCTTTGCAGAGAAGCCAATGTCAGAAGGGAGCTCCAGAGAAGTTAACTGTTGAGATTCATTGATCTCTCAGGTATTCCATGGAGAAACATTGGCAAGAATGAGGAAAAGTTATACAAGAGGACAGAGCTAGGTCAGGCAATGGCCTATCTGCTTGATGGGCAGGCGACCCCCAGAACAATAGGGACATCTGTGTCTACCTGTGCAAGGCTAGTATCCTGTGACACAAGGTTGCCTAGTGACTCATAGCTGACATTGGTAAGGAAGGATGCTTTTTTCAAGACTGACTGCTTTAAGCACTGAGGCCTCATCCAACTCTCACATATTTGAATCTTTTTCAGCTTCAGTGGCTTCCGACTTCTTTCCCTTTTCTGTTTTGTCATGTAAAGCATAGGTTTTCTCCTGCAGTTGGAGAAGCTGTGTTTGGAGAAATCTTTTGAAGACCTCATTCTTCATGCCAGCCCAAAGATGTTTAGCACTTGTATTTAGCAATTTAACCATATATAGTCCAATAATCCATAAATGGTGAGTTATCAGTGCAACTGGGAAGTGTCAGAAGTTGTTAGTGATTTGAATCTTTTACAGTTAGTATATTATTATGGCATTGCTTATTCACATCTTGTGGTTATGCTTTTCTGCTGGATGGTTAATACCAAGTTAAAGTGAGACCTGTAAAAATTAAAAAAAAAAATTAACTTTTTGCAAGCAAGGTCAGTTAAATCTCCTCAGGATTTGCCTTGCAACCAAGTACAGTGCCTTAGATCACCTATCAATGTCAGCTGTCTGGACGAGTCACAGCCATTGCTCGACCAAGTTGCTTTCTGTGAAAACTTGAGAGATTTTTTTTTTTTTTTCTCTCCAGGTGGCTCTCCTTAGGCACTTTCCTCTGTGGTCCCGTAATCTTCTTGATGAGAATATCAGAGACTTAGTTGAGTTATAGGACATGCAGCAGAGGCTCTCTTATGTCTTGAGTCCTCATTGACCTCAGAGGGCTAGGGTAAAAATATTGCTTATCCCTTTAGTCTAATCTCTCTCTCTCTCTCTCTCATTTTTGGTTTCCAAACCTCGGTTGTTAAATATCCAGAAGAGAAGCTTAATGACATTACCCTGTAATGTACGCAGTAAACGTTAACATTACTATCTTATCTGACTATCAAATGCCCCAGATAGGTCAGCAGACTGAAGTTCCTGTTTAGGCAGAGTGCAGAGGCCAGAGTACAATACTTGGTGTGGCATGCTGGCCATGCCACTGGGCACATTGAGACAGTGATCGAGACTGGGTGTGGTGGCACACGCCTGTAATTACACCTCTTGGGAGGCTGTAAACAGGTGGATCACTGCTAGTCTGATCTAGTAGTGAGATCTTGAAAACCCAGTAGTCCCTTCCCTAAAATTAAAAAAAAAAAACAGCAAATGGGACCTCCCTATATGTTTCTGTGCAACTGCCTATGAAAGTAAGAGTTAAAAAAATTAAATTCTTATAGAATGTTAGCAGACTGTAATTACATACTTTTACACAGAAATTTAGAAATCAAAATCATATATAACTTTGGAGCATGACAATCCTGAAGATTTTGTAACATACTTACATTTTCATTTTGTTTGATATGATATAACCCTTTAAACCAAACATATCTATCTAATATGTAAGAAGCTTTTTTCTAATTTGTTGCCCTTTAATGGAGTATATATCATCACGTAACTGTTTGTTAAAGGCAGAGGCCTGAATCTAAACAAAAAAGTCTCATCAAGGCCAGCCCTATAGTTCAGTGGGCTAAAGTACCTGGTTAGGGAGGCACAGGGGCTGGGCTTGATCCCTAGGTGTGCTGTGCCGGCCCTGCTCCTGGGGTGTGCTCGGAGGTGACTGAGACTGGGTATTGCGGCATGCGCCTATAAGCCCAGAACCTGGGAGGCTGAAAACAGGAGGATCACTATGAGTCCAATTTGTGTAGTGACACTCTATAAGACCTTGTGCTAAAATACACAAAAAAGTTTTTTTTTTCCTCTGTAGTTTAGTGAAGGGTCTACAGGGTGTTCAGGGTCTCATAACTAATCGGACTCATAGTGATCCACCTGTTTACAGCCCCCAAGAGTGGGATTATAGGCACACACCACCACAGCCAGTCTCAATTGCCATCTCAGCGGGCCCCTGTACCTGCTTACAGGTACTTTAATTTGCTGAGAAAAGTCTTATCACATAAGCAATTTTTCTTTTACATTTGGAAGACCTATACATCTGGATTAATGAATACATTTAATACACCATGACATTAACATATAATGAATTACCATATACATGCAAAAAAATCTTTACTTCTTAATTTAGTTTTGTACCAAGAGCAACTTTTATGAGAAAACATTATTGTTGCCTCAAGGTAAAAATTTAAATGCTTTTCTTTTGGTGTCGTTTGTAATGGAGAGTGAGAGCCTTCTATTTCCTGCTTTTCTGTGAAGAGGCTCTTTCTGGTGGAATGGCCCCTTGTATCTCTCCAGGTCAGCAATCCAGCGCTTTTGTTCCCACAGACTTGTAGCTACCTTACGTGGAGGTTTTCTGCACTTGCTTTTGAAAAGCTCTTTGAATTTTCCTGTAGCTAACTGATTTTTATTTATTAATCTAATGTATCCTTTTTAATTATTTATAATTTTTAAATTTGTGTCAAACAAAGATTGAACAATTGAGCAATATGAGAGTTTGGAGTGATTTAAATGATGGTTTGAGTGGATTGAATTATAAGTTTGATTTTTCCTGTAATTCGCATTGATGACACAAGCAAAACCTGGACACCTTATTGTATTGGGGCTCTGCCTCTGGTTGCTGCTTTAATTTATTGCCTCATGGTTGGGTGAGCTGTTAGTCCTGGGAACGGTCTTTGTCACCCATACACCCCTTCCCAAGCCACAAGGGGCTATAACTATGTATCCAGTCACTGTGTGTGCCTGCTGTTGCTCTGGTTCTGGTGACTGGATATTTAGTTTTTGCCAGCATTTTGAAGGTAGAGTCTATTTTGAGGTGAATAAAAATGTACAGTGGCAGCAACACGTATAAGGAATGCTGAGGCCGCAGAGCTCCACAATCATGACCCTCCGACTTAACCTAGGTGCACAGGACTGTAGTTGGTGGCATGCACCAACCGCTGTGGGGACATCAATCGCATGAATGTCAGCTAGGTCTGCCTAGGACTGCCTCCTTGAATCGGGCCTGTGCCCTCTTCCCTGGTGGCACCACTTGGAACTAGCTATATTGCAATTTATTATTTATTTAATGTATTTGGTACAGGGTCTCACTACACAGCGTGGACTCGTAGTGATTCTCCTGTTTTCAGCCTCCGCCTCTGGAGTACTGGGATTACGGTGTGCTCCCCCACACCCAGTCTCAATCACCATCTCAGTGCACCCAGCGGGCAGGGCCGGCATGACATGCCAGGGACCAAACCCTGGCCACTTTGCTCTGCCTAAGCAGGCACTTCCGTCCATTGAGCTATCTGGCCAGCCCTCCATTTGTTGCAATTTAAAATGATTTGTTCATTTTTCATCTATTTGTGGAAAGATAGAAGGTTGAAGGGGTGCCTTTGCTCCACTGTCCTTGTCCCATTTGGGACTTGCTTTTAAAACATGTTAGACCCCCCATGCTAAGTCCTTTATAGTAGTCTTAAAAAGTACAGTAAATACAGGAACTGAGAAAGCAGCAAACATGTTTATATACATCTATGAACATCTGTGGTTCTCAAGACTCCATCTGTCCCCTTTTAAATCCAATAATTCTATATAACTTTCTCCTTTTTGGCTTCTCTCAAACCTATTTCTTTCTGAAAGCTCCTTTATCTTTCTGGCCTTAATGAACCCATTTCTGGCCCTCCTGAACCTGTTTCTGGTTCTAGGGAGCCCCCATCCGCAAGTTTACACCTGATGTGCTAGTACCAGTGCATGCTCCTGCTGAACACTGGCTCTAACCACTTCCCTTCCTTCCCCTGTTGTGTGCTTTTTTGCAAGTGTTTGCGCTGCCCACTTATCTCCTACCAAGCACCCTGTTTAGGAGTCAAATGTGAAGACTCGTTGGGCTCTTGGGTACCATGGGGAGAAAGAGCAGCAGAAATGAAGACAATATAGATAAGAAGACAAGAGCTGGGCCAGGCAGTGGCCCATTTGCCTGATTGGTCAACGCCCTCAGAGCAACAGTAAGAACATTTATTTCTACCTTTGCAAAGTTAGTGTCATGTAACCCAAGGACTCCTAGTGGCTAATAGCTGACATGGACCAGGAAGGGTCCTTTATTCAAGACTGAGGCAGCTTGACTGCTTCAGGCACTGCAGCCTAGTGCTGCTCTCACACATGTATCCAATTTCCAGCTTCAGTGACTCCCCTTCCCATCAATTAACCTACCGAGTGGGTATGGTGTTGGGTAAAGGTCAAAGACTAAAAGTAGGGACCCCATCGAGGGGGTGATTAATCAAACGTGCTTTGACTTAGATTATGATGATGGTGTCAAAGATGACCACAAGGTTTTGAGCGTAAGCAGTTGACTTTTCATCTTCTAATGCTAATGTGGGAAGTCACTTGTATGCCTTTAATGTGGTGCTCTGCTTCCCTTCTCTTCCTTCAGAAAGCATCCTTTGCATCATGATGCTAGTACACACATCTCTTCCCGCAGTGTCTGTGTTAGTGCTGGGGTTCTGCCTCTTCACGGGCCAGCACTGGGGCACATTTTGTAAGTAGTTCTTTTCTTCTTCACTGCTAGATAAGGTTCTCTTGCCTTCCTAGGGACTCTATAAAGTATTGTATTCCCTTCCTTTTCTGTTTCTCTACAGCTAGTTTCTGTTACTTGAAATGAGCCTTGGTTAATTTACTTTTCTTATTTGACACCATAATCCAAATGTAAACTGAAGTCATGTGCCTGATGATGTGGATAAGGTTGATTGAAACATGACCCATGGATGGTGGAACATCCAGCAAAGATTCCTGGGAACCCTGAAAGAGGGTTAGATTCTCATGGATACTTTAGGTGTTTTTCTCCCTTAGTATAAATCAAGATTTCTCAAACTTTATGTTATTGACCCCTTTTTTGTGGTACCAGTGATTGAACTCAGGACGCTGCACTTGCCAGGCAAACACTCTACTAAGCTATCTCCCTGGCCTCTTATTGGCCCTTTAAGCTGGATTTTTTGTAGTGCTGGGCTTGAACCCAGAGCTTAGAGCACACTAGACAATTCTACAGCTGCAGAATTCTGAAGGATCTGTTTTCTTTAACTGGGAATTGAACCCTGATCTGTATTCTCAGCCCTTTTAAAATGCCTAGCCTCAATTTGAACTTGTGATCCTCCTGCCTCAGCACTTCACAGTGCTAAGATTACTGGTGTTGCTGCTGATCAGTTGCTAGACCACTGTTTATTGTGGGTGCCTTTTCTGTGCACGGTGGAGCTCTGCCAGCATCCCTGACCTCCACCCTCTCAGTGCCAGCAATTCTTGTGTCCTACTCAGGACAAAAGTACCTATAGATATTACCAAATGGTCCTTTGAGAGCAAAGCACTCCTGGTTGGGAACAACTATTCCAAATTATTTCTGTTCTTTTTTAAATGTATTTGGTACAGGGTCTCACTAAGCAGCTCAGATTTGTAGTGGTCCCCCTATTTTCAGCCTCCTCAGCTCTGGGATTATAGGTGTGCTCCACCATGCTCAGACTCAGTGCGCCCTGGGGATGGGGCTGGCATGGCATACAGCAGGAGGGATCGAACCCTGCTCCCTGCACTTGCCAAAGCAGGCGCATATACACTGACCTGTCTCACTGGCCCTTGTTTCAGTTTTGGAATTGGCATTTTTATCAAGTCAATCTAGTTGGTGGAAGCCAGCTGTTTTTAATTTCCATCTAAAACTAAAAATCAAAAATGCCACCTCGAAGTATTTATACCATGAGTAAATTTTTCAAAAGAATCAGATATGCAGTCAGTCAACTTCAAATTGGTTGAAGCTCATCATTCACGTGGTCCCAGGGCCTCACTGCTGAACTCTGGAACCCCGTGGGCTGGCTCCCACCACATGTGTACTGAGATCAGCCAGGTGGCTAAAGTTCATCTACCTGGACAGATTGAATTACAGTCTCAGCAGATCAAAGCTTGAAAAGTACCTGCCCCTATCATCAAGAAATTTAATAGTAATTAATGCTGGTGAGATTTTGGGGGAAAAGGAACATTTCTTTATTGTGGGTGGAAGTGTAAACTAGTATGGCCACTATAGAAATAAGTGTGGAGATTCTCCAAGAAGTGAAGCTAGAAATTCCATTTGACCTATCCATTCTCTTTCTAGGATTAAAGACATCCCCAAAGAATTAAGGACACACTATACTACAGAGATATACGTATACTGATGTGTATAACAGCACAACTCATAGCTGTGTCTTGAAAGTGGCCTATATGTCCATCAGTGTGAATAAGTAAAGAAAACACACAATGGAATGTTACTTTTCCATAAAGAATGATGAATGAGCTATTTGTAGGACAATGGGTGTACCTTGAGACCATAACATTAAGTGAAATAAATCAGACAATAAGCTTAAGTACTGTATAATTCTTATACGAGAAATCTAAGATATAAGTAAACTAAAGAGCAAAAAAAAAATAGATAATAAGGAACAGGGAGATAGATATTTTGCAAAAGAGAAGGACATCAGTAGATGAAGGGATTGAGGAGGAGAGAGGAGAGGAAGCAATTTAAAAAAGGAGTTACAGGGCCAGGGAGATTGCTCGGTGGAATGAGCCCTTCCCTGGCAAGCACAAGGACCTGAGTTCAATCCCAGGTTCCAACAAAAAGTAAATAAATAAATGAAGGAGTTACGATGTATTATGTATCCGTACTGATCCTTCATGATGAATCCAGTCGTTATGTGCTCCAAAATTGTGTGTTTAAAAATAAATGACCAAACCAAACACACAAATGTAGAAGTAGCCTAAGAGAGGTCCTCTGTTCTAATCCTATATTGA
>PVKA01046644.1:0-14806 GCA_004027165.1 Ctenomys sociabilis
TTAAAGATTTAAAATTTCTGAATTTAGTTCAACTTATAATACCACATTTCTAAGAAAAAAATGAACCTTTTGCACAAGAAATTTAAAGTCATACCAAGAGACACAAAAATGAAATTGTCCAAAACTTATTATAAAGAAAAAATGATTAAAGCATATACATAAAAATATTAGCTATGGAAGAAAAAAATTAAATAGCATCTTATTCCACACTAGAAAAAAAAAAGACCAAGGGCATAAGAAACTAGACTAGGAGCTGGGGATGCGGGTCAGCGGCAGAATGCTTGCCTAGCCAGCTGGAAGCCCTGGGTTTGGTCCTCGGCACCAAAAAGAAAAAATAAATCTCTCCTAAGAAACTGGACTAATCAAAGAACTGAAAGAAAAAAAAAAACTATCCTCTTTGAATTTTATTTTCTTTATTTTTATTATTTTCCAATTTTATTTTACTTAATTTTTATTTATTTTACTTTTATTAATTTTATTGAGAAACAAGTAGCAATGAGACAGTTTCAAAACCAATTAGTAGGACAGTTTCAATAATTAATACATTGCATATTGTCGTCTCTGTAGTAGTCGTTCATAGCACAAGATGCAGACATGAAGCTCCAGTGGCGCAGTCGGTTAGCGCGCGGTACTTATATAACAAGATGCAGACATGACATCCCATCCAAACACTGTTAGTACAAATGTTTCTTCTCGTTGAATTAAGAGAAAGTGGCTGTATATCTATCCTATTTTGTATATACAGATACAAAATGAACCTTCATTTGTATCCCCTTTTATTGTTTAGTTTTGTCAGAGAAAGGTATTCCACTGACACTTAAATATTGTAGGTAAGTGAATTCAGCAAAATAATCCAATATGGTCCAGTAGTCCATAATGGTAGTAGGTTATCCATAGGACTGGCAATGTCAGAAGTTGTTGCCTTGAGCCTTTTGCAGCTCAGCATATTAATATGGCTTTACTTTTTATACTTCATTTTTATACTTTTCTGCTGGATGGTTAAGACCGAGATGAAGCAAGACAACAAGAAAAGTAACTTTTGTATCTGACAAGGTCAGTCAAATCCCCTCAGGATTTATGCTGAAACCCTGTACTGCAGTTTGTAGATCCTTTGTCGTTGTCAGCCATGTGGATGATCATTGCTTGACCATCAATTTTTATTTTTTGCTAATACATAAAGATCACATTCTCCATGAGTGGCTGGTATATATATGTAACAAATATTAATTCTTTTTTACTCCCTTCCCCTGCCCTCCTTCTCTTTCCATCCATTTCTTGCTCCCTTCTCATTTGCAAAACTTCTGTCACCCTATTCCCTATTACCCTTCTTCTATTTTCCTCTTTATTTTTATTTGGTTTCTTTTTTTCCATAATTTTACTGAAAAACAAATAGCAATGAGACAGTTTCAAATCAAATTGGTAAGACAGTTTCAATAATTAATACATTGCATATTGTTTTCTTAATGGTTAATTGTTGTACAAGATTTACAGATGATATGCTATTTATAAACACTATTAGAGCAGATCCTTCTATTCGTTGAATTAAGAGAATGTAGCTGTATATCTATCTTTATTTTGAATATAGAGATACAAAATGGTCATTCATTTCTATTCCCTTTTTGTTTAGTTTTGTCAATTAAATATTATAGGTGTGTGAATTCAGCAAAATATTCTCAAATAGTCCAGTAGTCCATAATAGTATTGGGTTTTCTGTATGTCTGGCAGTGTCAGAAGTTGTTAACTTGAGTCTTTTACAGCTCAGCATAATAATAGGGTTTTGGCTGGGAAGATGGCTCAGGGGAATAAGCACTTTCCTGACAAGTACAAGGGCCTAAGTTCAATCCCCAGTTCCACCAAAAAAAAAAAGAACTTCCTGTTCTATCCATTTGCCGGGCGTGGTGGCGCAGGCCTGTAATCCCAGCACTGGAGAGGCTGAGGCAGGAGGATTGTTGTGAGTTCGAGACCAGCCTGAGCTACAAAGTGAGCTTCAGGCCAACCTGAACTGCATAGTGAAACCCTGTCTCAAAAAAGACAAAATAATAATAATAATAATAAAAATAATAATAATAGGGTTTTACTTCTTATACTTTGGTTTAATACTTTTCTGCTGAATGATTAAGACCAAGATAAAGCAAGACCTATGTAACAATAATTACAGCTTTTGTATCTGATTAAGGTCAATCAGTTCCCCTCAGGATTCATCCTGAGACCCTGTACGTAGTTTGTAGATCCTTTGCTCTTTGAATTTTATACTTAGCAAACATACCTTTGAAAACTAAAAGTAAAGTATTTTTTGGTTATACAAACTTGAAATATTTTAATACCTCCAGATGGAGCATATAGGAAATAACAAAGAGCATAATTCAAAAGGCAAGAGAAGTGGCAGTGTGTTCCTGGATGAACAATAAAGATCTCTCAAAGTGATAGTTATGCAGGAGTATATAAAATAGATTAGATGAATACTTATTTAAAAGGTCATTGAGGATTTCTATGAAACCATACCAGTCTCATGTCGGGTTATACATGTATTTTTTCACATATATATATGTGCATAAAGGACATGGAATAAATAATATAAAGTCAACAGAAAATGGAAATATACTTTTTAAAGTTTCTGATACTAGGAGAAGATATCATAAAATGCCTTTTAGATAAATTGTAATTCAAAGACATAGTATAAATCTTAAAACAAAAATTAAGATTAAGCAATATTCAGAAAATTAAATACTACTTAATTAAAATTAAATGTTTCAAAACAATTGAACTAAGAAAAAGTTTTCATGATAGTAAAGAAGTATGAAGAATAAAACATAAGATAATGTTATAATGACAAATACATGACCATCACTTCTGACAGTTTAGGGATAGGAATATCGCACAAAGTTTTAGTGTGCTGTGGACATGGATAATGACCATGACACTTACTGGTGGCCGGGTGTCACTTGTGGGACTGAGCTACAGCTATTTTCTTGAAATCCACTCTGTAGACCCATATGGAATCATGACCCGTAGAGTGCAAGAGAAGGAGTGTGCTGATGGAAATATTTTGCTGCTGTACACAAAAGAATGACTGAGAAATACTACTATTGTACACCTCTTATTCTCTTGTGTTTGTCTGCCCTATTTGGTGGGTTCTTTCCATTCTCATTCATGGGGTTGTGATAATTTTGCTCCCTCTCTAGAACATCATTTAGTAGTTTGTGCAGGCTTGGTTTTGTCATCATGAAATTATTTAGTTGTTCTTTGCCATGGCAGTATTTTACTTCTCCACTATATTTGAAAGAGAGTTTTACAGGATATATCAGTCTGGGTTGGAATTTGTTTTCTTGTAAGACTTGAAGTACTTTGCTCCATGCTCTTCTTGACTTGATGGTTTGTGAAGAGAAATCTGCAATTATCTTGATGGGTTTTCCTTTAAATGTGATGTTTCTCTTCTTTATCAGCTTTTAGTATTCTGTTCCTGTGCTGAATCTCTGGGATCTTGATTATTATATATCTGTGAATGATTTTAATTGGGTTGATGTTATTTGGAGTTCTGTATGCTTCAGTTACTGAATGTCAGACTGTTGCCCCATATTTGGGAAGTTTCCTGCTATTACTTCTTTTTGTATCATTTGTATTGACTCCTTCCTTCTCATTGATGCCTATTAGTCTCACATTGTTCATCTTTGGATCGTCTTGCAGGTGTGGAATTATTTTTTCTTCCATCCTAGTTGTTTTTAAAAGATCTTTGCTTACTTTTTTTACTAGCTGCAATGGTGTCTTTAGAGTCAGAGAGCTTATTTTCACTTTCACTCAAACAGATTTGCCAGCTTGTGATTGAGGCTGTAATTTCCTGTATATCACTCTGAATCTGTTTCATACATTCTATTTCTTTCCTATATTGCTTATTTTAGGGGTTCCATTATTTTATATTCTGTTCTATTTCTTATCAGTGTATTCTTTAGAAGCACTTAGTATTTCTTTGATTATAGTTATCACTACTTTTTTTATTTCAGAAATTATTTCTGTAGTTGTTTCTTTACTTCCAACACTATTATTTCAGAGATTTCACGTGTGTGATTTCCATTTCCTCTATGCTAGTGTCTTCTGCATTTATTTATACTGGGTGGACTCGGGGCCTGAGGCTACTTTTTGTTCCTTCTGTTTGTCATTTTGTATGCCACTGCTTTTGGCCTTTGGTGCAGAGCTTAGATAGAGTTATTACCTTAGCCCCAGGTCCAGATCTATGAAATTCAGACTCCTCTAGGTGGGTGTGGCTCGGGTCTGCTTGCTGTGCTCCACTTCTTCCTGCTGCAGCCTCGCAGGTGAACCCTTTGTGTCACTCTGGCAAGATGTTCTGCTCCTGAATCAGCTGGGTGGGTCCTGCCTCTAACCTCTTTGCAGGGAGTTCTGCTGAAGGGTTCCATGCTGGCCTGCACTCTGGGTCACTTCAGGATCTGTCAGCCCTGGGTGATCTCACTCACAGGACAGGCCTGTGCTCTGGGTCAGATGATAATCCGGCAGCCTGGGAAGTCTCCCTTCATTTTTATTTGTTTATGGATATTGTTTAATTTTTTCTTCAATTTCATCTGTGACTCATTGATTGTTCAGGAGTGTGTTATTTAGCTTCCAAGTGTTTATGGAGTTTTGGATGTTTCTTTGTCTGTATTTTCCAGTTTCATTGCACTACAGTCAGATAATATGCATGGGATAGTTTCAATTCCTTTGCATTTACTTAAACATGCTGTATGCAATAGTATATGGTCTGTTTCGGAGAATGTCCTGTGTGCAGCTGAGAAGAATGTGTATTCTGATGTTGTTTGGTGGAACACTCTGTAAAGGCTTACTAAGTCCATTCTTCACAAGTTTGGTTTAGTTCTGTTATTTCTTTGCTAAGTTTTTGCTTAGTTGATATAGCTTTTTGTGTCAGTGTGATGTTGAAGTCCCCAAGTGTAGTTAGGTTGCTACTTATGTGATTTTTCATGTCTTAAAATTTGTCTTATGTAGTTGGGTAGTCCTACATTGGGTGCATAAATAATTGTCATCTCTTCCTCTTGCAGTTTTCCCCTAACAAGTGTGTAGTGACTTTATCTCTTTTAGTCATTCTTGGTTTGAAGTTGACATTGTCAGCAACTAGAATAGCTACCCCTGATTTTTTCTAGGTTCCTGTTATTTGGAGCATTGTCTTCTGCTCTTTGACTTTCAGTCTATTAATTTCTTATTGCGTTGAATGCATGTCTTGTATACAGTATATTGTTTAATTTCATTTCTTGATTGGTCCACTCTGCCTGTATGATTCTTTACATTGGTGAATTGAGGTCATCTGCATTGATGGTTATAACTGATATGTGTTGGCTTTTCCTTGCCATGTTATTTTTCTACTGCAGGATTCCTACACTTCCCCTCTCTTTCATTGTTTGCTTTGCCTGGTGGTTCTGTTCTGTTGTTGATCTTGAAGTTGTGAATATTTTTGTCTTGTCCTAAAATATCTGCCAGTATTCTTTGTAAAGTTGGCTTGGTGGTGAATTTCTTTAGTTTTTCTTTGTCATGGAAGTATCTTATCTCTCCTTTAAATTTGATAGATTGTTTTGAAGGATACATTAATCTGGGTTGGAAGTTATGTTCTTTCAGGACCTGGAATATCTCAATCCAAGCTCTTTTTTTTTTTTTTTTTTTGGCAGAACTGGGAATTGAACTCAGGCCCTATGTCCTTGCCAGGCAAGTGTTCATCCTACTGAGCTATCTCCCCGGCCCCTTCCAAGCTCTTCTTGATTTGATGGTCTGTACTGAAAAATCTGTCATGATCTTGATGGGCTTTCTGTTACAGGTGATCTGCTTCTTCTCTCTAACAGTTTCAAATATTCTTTTTTTGAGGTCATGTGTTAGAATATGTTAGGTCAAATGGCCTCCAGGAGATAGATGATTTTGTGTCTAGATAATTTAAGATAATATTATACTGTCTTACTTTTCTCATTGCTGAAACAAAATACCCAACACCCAAAGGAGAAAAGATTGGCAAAGCAGGGTAGGCAGAAGGCAACAGGCAGCAAGTAAGCAACAGTGTGAGAGGAGTTCTGAGGGTGGGAGAAGGACCGTTCCAGGCTCAACGTTAAAGAAAGAACAAGAGTGTGAACTCCTTCTGGCCCCTTCTACAGTTTGCTATCATTTAAAAACTTCCTAGGAATTGGGCTGTGTGGAATCACGGGGACTGGTTGATCCCAGAGTCATGAGATGGAGGAAGCATATAAGGAAATCCTGCTACTCAAGGGCCTGGATAGCCTCACTGATGAAGAACTGAAGAGGTTTGTGTTCTTTATTCCACCAAAGTTCAACATTGCCATGAGTAACCTGAAGAATGCCCGCAGAGCAGAGATAGCTGAGCTGATGATTATGAATGCGGGTGTGACGACTACAATGATGGAGGCCATTCGAATTTTCAAGAAAATTAGGCAAAATTCGGTGGCACAATGTGTTAAAGAAGAGAAAAAGAAAGGTTGCCTGTTGCTACTATTGGTTGTTTCCATTGCTGTGCTGAACTTTTTTGAGATTTGAAATGATTCCACCAACAAACCAAAAATCTTAAAGTGAGCTACGCTTGAGAAGACACACGTGGATGCATACAAATATAAAAATTGCAGAAGATTTCTTGTTGGGAAGTTTCCGAGTGAGAAGACTATGTGTTAATGTGTTTAAAAATTCTGAATGACAAAAATATCTGTTAGATTAAAATTCTAATTCCCACAAAATAGCTTCACCATGGAGCTATTTTCTTGTATTATTAATCTAGGGAGTTTCATTATAGACATTTCATGCTATAATAAAATATATTAAAGTTGACATACAGAACTGTGGTACCCTTGAAATGAAATGAAACTTGAAAAAGGAGCCATAAAGACTAATTTAAGGATTTTAAAATTGTATTCAAACATAAAAAAATAAATAAAGATATTTTCAAGCAAATAAAAAAAAAAAAGTAAGCAACAGTGACAATAGAAGCTTGTTTTTGTGTCTTCTATTTAGGCTACCCACCCTCAAGGCAGGTAGCATTCAAACTCAGAACTATGCCAAACCAGTCAGTGGGCTCACTTAATCACCACATACCCTTAATCCCAGCATCACACACTCTAGATCCAGCCACCTCTGAAAAGACCTCACCCATGATCTGAAGCTTTGGGGAAATGCCTAGGCATAAGCCATAGATACTTAGAGGATTCATGGTTTTTAAATTTGTTTTTGTTTTTGTTTGTATTCCTGTTATTGAGACATTCTTAATACATTTTCATTTTTTTAAATGTAAAAGAAAAATATTCTTTGTTTGCTGAATTCCTGGGTTCTTATTTATTATGTGTCTTATTTTGATTATGGCTAACTGGAGTTCTATATGTCTCACTTATCTGTGTGTCAGGTTCTTTCCCCGTGCTTGGGAAATTTTCTGCTACTACTTCTACAAACAATCTCTTTATGTCATCTGTGTTGAGTACAGCTGTTTCATTAATACCTATTAGAGTTATTTTTCTTTGCATCATTTTGCAGCTGTTGCACTATTATTTCCTGATTCCTTGTTACTTTAAAGAGATATTTTCTTTGATGTTCACTAGCTGTAATTAACAGCTTCAAGGTCTTGAAATTCTATCTTCAATTCCATTCAAGCAGTTTTTGCTAGCTTTCAGTGGAATTATTAATGTGTCTTGTATATCTGTTTGGATCTGTCTCATACAATGTAGTTCTTCCCTGTATTTTTCATTCAATGTGTCCATCATTTTCCTATTCCCCTCTATTAATTAAAGTCTTTGCTATCTTTAGATGTACTAAAGAATTCTTTGATGAATGTTGTCGATTCTTTTTTTATCTTAGAGATTATTTCTGATCTGATTTCCTCCATAACCTGATAGAGTCTTCACTTTGGTTATCATTTCTGAAATTTCAGGTGTGTGACTTATAAGTCTTATTGTTTTGAGTGAGCTAGAAGTCTCAGATTGCCTTTTGCTCCTTCCTTCTGACATTAAAAAGTTACTTATTTATTTATTTGGTGCAGGGTCTAGCTACACAGCTCAGACTCAGTGAACCTTCTGTCTCAGCCTCCCCAGTGCTGGGATTACAGATGTGTGCCACCACACCCAGTTTCAGTGGATGGCTTGGTGTGAACACAGCATGTTGTATAGGGGATCAACCCCAGGTCCCTGAACTTGCTAGGCAGGCATTTAGACCACTGAGCTATCTATCTCCCTAGTCCCTTTTGACATTTTTAGAGCTCCCAGTGTTCACCCTGAGTCTGCAGTGATGGTAGAGATGTGGGGTGTGGAAAAGGCTCATTCAATGATTGTAAGGCAAGCTGAAGCTCCACAAGGGTCTCTCAGTGGTGGTGGGGCACAGGGCAAGGCTCACCCAGGCTCCTGCTGCTGGTGGGACAGGCAGCAGCAGCTCAGCAGAGCTATAGTGACAGCGATGGTGGGCCAGGTGGTCACAGCTCAGCCGAGCTCTGGTGATGGTGGCAGGAGGGGGTTAGGCAGGGCTCACCAGGTCCCCATAGCTGTCCTGGGGCCACATGGCTTCTACAGTGGTGGGAGAAGCAGCCACAGCTCAGCTGAACTTCAGCAAGTGTGAGAGGGGAGCGGGGCAGGGCTCCCCAGGTCCCTGTAGCTGTCTTCTGTGCACCTGACCTCCTTGGGCAGTGGGAGAAGTGGTCACAGCTCAGCTGAGCTCTGGTGAGGGCCCATTTATTGCTTCCTTGTGTTGTATTTTGGTGAGCTCATATTTTTGAGAAAAGATAACGAATACACAGATAAACAAGATAAAAAACAAAAATAATAGAATATGCAGAACAGGAAGAGGGGAGCTGTGACTACTTCCTGCTTCAGTACTTCGCTGAGTGCCACCTTGCTGCCCTTTGCCTCTTGGCTGCAAGGAACTGTTTTTCCTCTGCCATGGTACCCTGCCTTGGAAGCTGCCAACCACAACCTGAAGCCTCTACTAATTGTGAGCTACAATAAATCTTCCCTCCTTTAACTTTGGGTATTGTATATTTTGACTAAGCAATAAAGAAAGTAACTAAGACACCTAAATTTCACTTTTAAATAGTAATTTGCATTTTCCAGATTTGGGTAGTGTTTCTCTATTTCTCCACACATATATTTATTGTGTGCCTATGAGGAATTTGGCATAGTGCTAGGCACTGCGGCATGACAGAATAAATCAAACTTCATTCGGTGTCCCCCTGAGTTTATATCTTTGGTAGGGGGGAAAATAACACAGTATAAACTCCAGGTACATCCAGCCATCTGATCTTTGACAAATGGATGAGAAACATACACTAGAGGAAAGGTAATCTCTTTAACAAATGGTGCTGGGAAAACTGGCCATCCACTTGCAAAAGGTCGAATCTACACCCATGTCTTTCAACATGTACTAAGCTAAAATTAAAATGTATCAAAGATCTAAAAGTTCAAAGAGAAACAGTTTTCTAGAAGATAAAATAGGTATCACTGTTGAAGACATAGGTATAGGCAGGGAATTTTTGAACAGAACCCCAATTACACAAGAAATAGTATCAGGAAAAAATGGGATCATATCAAATTGAAAAGCTTCTGCACAGCAAAGGAGACAACCAACAAAGTGAAGAGCCAGCCTAGAGTGGGAAAAACCTTGCCAGCTATTCTTCAGACAGACGATTAATATCACTACACAAAAATCTAAAAAAAGTCATCATAATACAAGATCCAAACAAAGGTGAGCAACTGAAGTGGACACTTCTCAGGAGAAGTACAGATGGCCAAAAATGGCATGAAAAATGATTCAGCATTTCCAACTATTAAAGAAATGCAAATTGGGCTGGGGAGATAGCTCAGTAGAATAAGTGCTTGTCTGCCAAGTACAGGGTCCTGAATTCAATCCCTGGTACTGTGAAAAAAAAAAATAGAAATGCAAATTAAAACAATACTGAGATCTCATCACGCTTCAGAAAGAATGGCTATTATCAAGAAATCAAATAATATCAAATGCTGGGCAAAGCTTTGGGGAAAAAAGAACCTTTTTCTTAGCACAACCTTGGTGGTAAGACAGGCAGCAACAGCTCAGCAGAGCTAAAGGGGAGTCAGTGTGGGTGTTCTTCAAAAACCCAAAACTCAAAATTCCATTTAATTCAGCTATTCCCCTTCTTGGTGGCTTCCTGAAGAGTTAAAGACACCATGTTACAGTGATACGTGCACGACGTATTTATAGCAGCCCCACCCTGTGACAGCAAGGAGTCATGTATATGCGACCACAGAAATGTGAGGCTCAGGTCTGCATGAACGATGAAGAGCCATACAATGACTTTAAAAGATGAAAGTAAGTATATTACAACAGTACAGCTGATAGAAGCATAGCCAAATGGTATATTATCACATGATGAGGCAGGGGATGGCACCAAAGATGAAGGGGGACTGCTCTGGGGATAGGTCTTGCATGAAATGGAGCTGTCGGCAGGGGACAGATCAAATACTATATCTCATTTCTCAGGTTCCTAAGTACTGTGTTCAGACCAAAGTGACTTGGTGGCAGTAGGCCTGCATAGCTGGGAGAGATCATTGCCAGCCTTGGCCAAAGATGAAGAATGGTCAGTTCTTTGGATGTTAATAGTTATCTCAGCTCAGTGGCACAGCACCTGCCTGGCAAGCAGGAGGTCTTGAGTTCTATTCCCAGTGCACCCCCAAAGCCCTCATGTACAAAATAATTATCACTACATACTCTTTTCTCAGGAGACAGACTCCCTGAAGAAAGGCAGATGGCTAAGGTCATTTCCAAGAACACCTGCATTATCATGACTCATTATATTAACCCTTTACCTAACAAACTCATAAGAGCAAAATCTTAGAATTCTGTCCACCAACAGATAAATGAAGAAACAAAAGGTGGCATTTATACACAATGGAGTACTACTCTGCCGTAGACACAGATAAACTTGAGTCATTTGTAGAAAAAGGAATGCATCTTGAGACTAAAATATCATAAGCTTAAATATGGTGTGATTTCTTTTATATGAGCAACTCAAAGTATAAAGAACAAAATAAAAAGTAGTGGAAAATAGAGAGATACATTTTTATGAGTGAGAAAAGGACCAAGAGATGAAGAGAGAAAGAAGGGAAAGGAAGAGGAGGGAAACAAACAGAATTAAGATGTGTTATGTCCATGTACCACCTTCCCAGGAGGAATGCAATTTCTATATATACTGCAAATATGTACCAATACAGATAAAAATTTAAGGAAAAAAACCCTCCCAAATATAATGTTAGGTAGTTTCAATGCCATTGTAAAAGATAAAGCAAGATAAGATAAAAAGGAAGAAGATTGCGGAGTCCCCGAGCAGAGCTTAGAGATTAGTGGGAAAAAGAGTCAATAAACAAGCCCAAGAATAATTTAAAAAATTTACAGAGTGTGGTCAGCACTATGAAAGAAATAAGAATAGCTCTGTGAAACTGCAGATGGGGTAGGGGAATTAAATATTAAAAGTATATGGAAAGTGTGATAGTAAATGACAGATGCTCAATGACCCATTCTCTCCTCGAATCTGTATCCTCTTTCCTGTATCTTTAATTTTTTCCATGACTGGATCCTTGCCCGTAGTCCTGAAGCATGCCCAGGTCTTATTCAATTTAGAAAACACCTATCTGAGCCCAACCCAAGCCCTGCTCCTTCCTCCCTTACAGTCCTACTTTTGCCCCTCAGAGAAAGCTTCTGTAACAGTGTGTCTACTGTTTGTCTTGGCTTCTACTTCCTCATCTCATTCTTGACTCCACTTCAGTTTGACTTCTGATCCTGAGGAGTCCCAGAAATCACTCCCCTTAAGGTCACCAGTTTTTTTTAAAAAAATAATCTTATTGAGAAACAAATAGCAATGAGACAGTTTCAAAACCCATTAGAAGGGCAGTTTCAATTATTAATACATTGCATATTGTTGTCTTCTTAGTGGTTACTCATAGTACAAAATGAAGACATGATATCCTGTCCACAAACTCTATTAGAACAAGTCTTTCTATTCATTGAATTAAGAGAAAGAAGCTATATATCTATTCTATCTATTTCATATACAGATACAAAATGATCCTTCATTTGTATCCCCTTTTTTTGTTTAGTTTTGTCAGAGATGGGCATTCCATTGCCATTTAAATATTGTAGGTGAGTTAATTCAGCAATATAATCCAATATAGTTCAGTAGTCCATAATAGTACTGGGTTATGCATAGGACTGGCAATGTCAGAAGTTGACTTGAGCCTTTTACAGCTCAGCATATTAATGTGGCTTTACCTTTTATACCTCATTTTTATACTTTTCTGCTGGATAGTTAAGGCCAAGTAAAGCAAGACCTATATAACAAGGAATGTAACTTTTGTATTGGACAAGTTCAGTCAAATTCCCTCAGGATTTACCCTGAAACCCTGTACTACGGTTTGTAGATCTTTTGTCAGAGTGAGCCATTTCTATGAGTCATGGCTATTGCTCGACCAATTTACTCTCTGTGAAAAGCTGAGAGATATTTTTCTCTCTAGGTGACTGTCCTGAGGCACACTATACATTGTTGATCACTTTCCTCTGTGGCCCTATAATTTCCTTGATCAGAAAATCACTGAGTTACAGGACATCACAGCACAGATTCTCTTATGTCCTGAGTCCTCACTGACCTTGAGGGGCTAGGGCCAAAATATTGGCTATCCTAGTAGACCCTCTATTTCTCTCATTTTTGGTCTGCAAATTTTAGTTATTAAACATCCAGAAGAGAAGCTTAATGGTATTATTACCCAGAGGCAGTTGGGCTTAACATCACTATCTCTCTGAATATCAAACACCATAACATGGAACTGCTCTTTTCAATAACCATGGATATTCTAAACTTTAAATCCCTATAGAATGTGGAAAAAAGGGGCCTGAGAGTTGGCTCAGTGGAATAAGTGCCTCCCTGGCAAGTGCAAAGTCCTGAGTTCAATTCCCAGTTCAGCAAAAAAAAAAAAAAAAAAAAAGGAATGTGAAAAAAACAATTACACAGTTTTTACACAGAAATTTAGAAATCAAACCATATACAACATTGTAGTAAAATAATCCTATGACATTTTTTCTTGTCTCTTATTTTCTTATATTACCTTTTCTTTTTTTTTTTAATAAACATTTACTTTAAGGAGAGTATATCAATAATTGGTATGACATTGGAAGCAGTATGAATGTAGAAGACCAGAATGATAGGTATTCCAAGCAAGTTTTTTTAGTATTGTACATTGCTATCCTCAGTGTATTTGCTTAGTTCATAGACACGAGCATATAGAGTTAGTCAGGGAGATAACTCTACACATTAACTGCTATTTTCAAAAAAACTTGATGGAGATTCTTAGCATAATTGAATTAACCATCTTGTGTATATAAATATGGTTTTGCCCCTGCCATGTTTCTTAGCTTTTCTCCTTGTTCTCTCTTTGTTGTTTAATCCTTAAATTCTCTCTTTCCTTTTAACTGTGTTATACTTTTCTATTTTTATTTCTTCTTTTGAGTTCTCACATTATGGAGACAATATGATATTTACACATGTGGGTCTGGTTTATTTCACTTATGAGTATATCTTCAATTTGCATCCACTTATATATGAAGGTTTCAAGTTTATTATTCTTTACAGCTGAGTAACACTCCATTGTATAAAAACACATCTTTCTCATCCACTCCTCAGGTGAAGGAGATTTTGGTTGCTTCCAATATTTGGCTATCACAAATTGTGCTGCTATGAACATAGGCGCACATATATCACTACAATATGATGTTTTCAGTTCTTTTGGGAACATTTCCAGAAGGGGAATAGCTGGATTGAATGGGATTTCCAGTTCTAGGTTTTTGAGGAGTCTCCGCACTGATTTCCATAATGGTTGTGCCAGTCTATATTCCCACCAGCAGTGGAGAAGGATTCCCTTTTCCCCACACCCTCTCCAACATTTGTTGTTGATTGATTTGTAAATGATAGCCATTCTTTCTGGGGTAAGATGGTATCTCAGTGTTGTTCCAATTTGCATTTCACAAGTGGCTAGTAATGTGGAGCATTTTTTCATGAATTTATTTGCTTCTTGTCTTTCTTCCTCTAAGAAGTGTGTGTTCATCTCAGATGCCCATTTTTGGAGTGGGTCTTTAAATTTTGAGGCCCTAATGTTTTAGTTCTTTATAAATTCTAGAGAGCAGACCTTTGTCTGATTGCTTATTAGTTAAGATTTTTTTTTTTTCCAAATTTGTGGGTTGTCTTTTCAGTCTGTTGGTAATTTCTTTTGACATGCAAAAACTTCTCAGTAAGAGTTGGTCCCAGTTGTTGATTCTTTCAAGTGTTTCCCGTGCAAATACATGTTTGTTCAAGAATTCTTTGCCTGCCCCTGTGTCTTCAAGAGTTCCTCCTACTTTCTCTTCCAGGAGATTGAGTGTTTCTGTTTTAATGTTTAGATCTTTAATCCATTTTAACTTTAGCTTAGTGCCTGGTGATAGAACTGGGTCAAGTTTTAGTTTTCGGCATGTAGACAGCCAGTTTTTCCAGCACCATTAGTTAAAGAGGCTATCTTTCTCTCAGTAAGCTCCTTTGTTGAAGATCTAGTCCATTGATACTCAGATTTTTTTTTTTTTTTTTTTTTTTTTGCCAATGCCATGCTGATTTTATCCCAGTAGCTTTGTAGCACAATTTCAAGTCAGGATTGTAATGCCTCCTGCCTTGTCTTTGTTACCCAAGATTGCCTTTGCTATTCTTGTTTTTTTTTTTTTTTTTTTTTTTTTTTTTTTTTTTTTTTTTTTTTTTTTTTTTTTTTTTTTTTTTTTTTTTTTTTTTTTTTTTTTT
>PVKA01046645.1:0-14804 GCA_004027165.1 Ctenomys sociabilis
GTGAATAACAGAAGGAATGGGAGACATGTCAGGATATTGTATGGCTACAGAAGTGCAGATGAGGATTAGTGAACAGATCACGTGAGTGAAGTTGTGCTGTGAGCCTTCAACAGTGCATCGCAAACCTGGCTTCAATAGGAAGTACCGTAAAACCAGTAGCTGAAACTTCAGAGGGGTGTTTGCAGAAAAGTTTAGGGTTTCAATCATGTGACTGGCAGGATCATACTTGGACACGCATTCTTTGATGATGACTGCTTTGGCTGTTCTTGTTCACCTATTAACAGCACAGCCTTGCCCTGGTCAGCGATGGTTTCCATTTGAAACTCAGTCCTCTCGTTGTCAACGTTTGACACCAGGATGGAGCCCTACTCGGGAGTGGTATCAGAGGGACATACGTACTGCTGGGGACACGTGCTCCACTGCATCCAGGTCCCTGGTTCTAAAGTGATCAGAAGAGGACTGAACACTATGAGCAGCAGGATTTGAAAGTCCCTGGGTATTCAAGGTTCTTCCAGAAACATTAGCATCAAAAGGCAATTATATGGTCAGCTGCAGAAAGATTCGGCTTTCCTTTTTTATTCTCTTCCTTTGGCGCTGTTGGCGCTGCTACCACAACTCCTGAACTCTTGCCTGAGTCCATGCCTTGCTCATCCTCTGGCTTCTGCTAGCCAACGCATTTTCTGCTAAAAAGAAAACTCAGATGGTTTCTCCTGCCTGTGTGGTATTTCCCTACAAGCCCCAAGTCTGCCTGTGTGCTATTTCCAGCAAAGTTAGCGGAGTGGATGGGAAAAATTCACATTTGCTGAAGGCAGGCACCATCCAATCAGCTGGGGCCAGGATAGAAATTGTAATGAGAAGGGGCAAATTCAAGGCCTCTGCTCCAGAGCCTGATGTCCTTTTCCTGCCTCTGGACATCAGAAACACAGGTTCTGTAGGTCTATGGGTTTCACCCCAGTGCTCCCCCAACCCGAGCTTTCACATTTTTGGTCTCATGCAAAGAGGATACCCTTGCCTCCCTTGGATGTGAGGCCTTCAGATTTGGACTGAGCCGGGGACTGAGCCTCCCAGGTGCTCTAGTTTAAAGACAGCATATTATGGGACTTATCAGCCTCCAAACTTATGTGAGCCAGTTTCCTTTAATCCTGTTTCACATATCTCTATGTACCTTATTGATTTCATCTTTCTGGAAAGCCCTGACTTATTGAACTGAATAAACCCTGATCATTTATTTTTATTACACTCATATAATATGTCATAATACTGTAATAGATAACTGCACGCACACACACACACACACACACACACTACACACACACACATACACACACTTTTCAGAAATGTGCCATAAGAGCTGGTGAGATAGCTCAACAGACAAGTCTTTGCTTAGGTAAGCACAGGGGCCAGCGTTCAATCCCTGACACTGTATGCCATGCCGGCCCCACCCCCAGGCACACTGAGCCAGCGGTGGAATCTGGGCATGGTGGCGCTAAACTATAATCCCAGTACTAGGGAGGCTGAAACAAGAGGATCACTAAGAGTCTGAGCTGCATAGTGAGATCCTGCACACACACAAAAAAACCCTAAAAAACAAAAAAGTGCCTTAATTTTCAGCAAGCCACAGGTTCAGTCTTGAAAAATCACCATTTCTATCATAGATAGCTAACTATACTGATTGCTCAGCAATATTTGGGGGACCTAAATAAACTCACGTACTCTATTTGGTATTAAGACTCATGTTATTTTTAATTTTTAGTAGATCTTCATAACTAAAATGCTAAATTTTATTTTAGCTGGAAGATGATAGAATATTTATTGGGCAAATTCATGAGTTGAATTTTAGGTTATTTCTAAATACTAGGGCCCAAGAGAAAAGTGATGGTTTTTTCCTATGCTAATGTTTGGAGATATACAAACTTAAAGTGCCTGTGAGGAATTGCCATTCTAAGCACTTGAGAACTACAGGGTTGTTTTGAGTTATTCCCTCCTAACTTATAAAACTATTTCCAGTTTTTAGTGATAATATAATCAACCTCTCCTGGTATATAAATGCTACCAGTAGGGTTTTTTTTTATATCTTAAAAGAACAATTAATTTGACAATTAGAGATTTTTACTTTTTATCCATGAAATTTTTTTTCTATATTTTTCTCCTACTGTTATAAATTTACTGAATATTTGCTCTATATATCATTTATTTCTGTATCCCCAGAGGTTAGCTTAGTGCATGGAATAGAATAGATGCTTAAGAAATTCTGATTATATTACAACATTAATCAATTTTAAGATGCACACCTCTTTCATATTTTAACATTTCTAAAATTAAAATGTACTTATAATTGATGGTGGCTCATTATCACTGGAGGTATCAATGTAAAGATCTTCAATTAAAACCTTCTAGAAACACCAAGAAGCACTAGCTTCACCACATATTAAATATGATAATTTGAGTCATTAATAAATAATAAAAAGATTAACTTCCTGGAATTATTCATTATAATGTTTATTTAAGAATATTTTATAAAGGGATGCCATGAATATGATTTTAAGTAGTGATTTGCAGTTTTACAACTCCATAAATTAAATAGTTTAATTCAAAAGTTACTTATGGCCATCATTTTATTAATTCAAACAAAAATATAACTACATAAATGAGCTAATTTTAAGCAAGTTGTTTTCCATTATCCATGAGCTTACCATATGATTAAGATACAGGCCCTTCAGATACTTTTTTGTTCTTTTAACTCATCATTTTATAATTTACACATAATATAAAGTATTAGTATGTTTTGGATTAATTTGCATCAGCACAGTTGATATAAATTGAGTGCCTGTGGTGAATAACATATTTACTGAAAGCCACAAGTTTATAGTTGTTTTTCTAACTCTGTGGTGTCTGGGTCCCTTAAGCCACTGACAGAGCTATCACCAAGCACACAGAATTTTGTAAGTGAAACAGCAGTAACTGCACTCTGATCAATGTTTGCCTAAGCTTTAGTAAGTAACCTGCTCTACGATTCCATCTTTTGTTTATTTGTTTGCTTGTTTTGCGGTACCAGGGATTGAACTCAGGGCCTTGAGCTTACCAGGCAAGCACTTATTCTACTGAGCTATATCTCTGGCCCTCTGGTTCCATTTCTGAATCTCAATGTGTGTACTGCCTTTTTTCTCTAATTGTTTTAATAACTAAAGAAAAAAAAAAGGTTGAATTATAAACTGCATAACCATATTTGTTTAATTGGAAAGGATTTAGAAGGAAAATTCAGAAGGATTTTTTTTTGCCTTAACTTATGTGTTTATATGTTTCATCTATAAAATACATAGATAAAAAAGGAGAAAAAAAAGTCTTACTTTCAAGCAACAATTCTCTTAGATAATAAAAAATGCCAACTTGAATTCTTTGCAGTCATTGCAGGCTTTAATATACTCGCAAAAGTCTGCAGATTTACATAAAGGTAAACTTACATTGTATCATACATAAACAGAGTATTCAAATATGCCTATTTTTTACACTGTTTTTAATTTAAAATTGTTTATGTTCAGTTGCATGTTACATATGGGAATAGAGATTATTTTCAGTTAAGGACCACCTGGGTCTTTGCTGGTAATTGATATTTTGGTGTGGCCATTATATGGAGCAAGCTAAAATGATTTCACTCTTTCTGAGAGGAGGACAGTTGTCCCAAATACTTCAAAACAGTTTTCTCTTCTGAGAAAATGTACTTGCCTAAGCTTAAGAGTTTTATATCTTTTAAAATTGTGCACTTTACCAGGTACATATATTTCATCAACAAAGATACATAGATGGAAAGTAGACTCATTAAAAAAGATGTTCAGAATCATTAGCTGTTTGGGAAATGTAAAGTGAAACAAGGAGTGATTGCTACACACCTAGGAGAATGGCTAAAACTGAAAATAATGCTAATACCAAATGCTGGCAGAAAACACAAGGAAACTGGGTTACATATTCATTACTGGTGCATGGGATTACAAAATGTTACACCTATTCCAGAAAACAGTTTGAAAGAGTCTGATAAAGTTAAATCTACACCTACCACATTTACAAACACTGTCACGTACTTATCCTAGGCTTTTTCAAGGAAGAACGTTCTGTCATTTATGACAATATTGAAGACTTCATGCTCAGTGAAATAAAGACCCTGAAGAACAAATGGTATACAATAGCATTAAGTTAGAGATCTAGAACCATCAACCCCATAAAAGCAGAGAGGAGAATGGTGGTTTCAGGGGGAGGGGAGAGAAAGGGAAGTAGGGAGACATTAGTCAAAGTATGCATTTTCAGTTATGCTAGATGAGTAAGTGTCAGAGAGTGACCCACAGGATAGTGCCCATACTTAGCACTGTGCTAGACGCCTGAAATCTTGCTGAGGGTATATTTGATGTTATACTGTTCACCTCAGCAGCACATGCACAAAAAAATTAAAATTGCTAAAGGAAATTTACAGAGGTGATGAGCATATTTCTGGGCAGTTGTATGGTTTCGCAAATGTATACTGATACCTAAATTTATCAAGCTGTATTTTTTTAAATATGATCAATTTTTCCTTTTGTCTTGCTTTAGGTTTGTTTGTTTGTTTGTTTGTTTGTTTAAGACAGGGGCTTGCAGGCTGGCCTTGAAGTCACTATGAATCCCAGGCTGGCCTCAAATTCCTGGAGATCCTCCTGTCTTCGCCTTCCAAGTGTTGGGATTACAGGCGCGCACCACCACACCCAGGGTGCTCAGCTCTTTGAATGTTAATCATATGTCAATAAGTAGTTCAAAAACTAAATGATGCTATGGTAGAATTACCTGGACTCTGTGATCTTCCCAAGTCTCTTCTAATTTCTTTCAGATTCTTTATTCCTAAAAGAAAAAAAAAAAAAAATGAAACAAGTTAAGGAGCTATACGACTAATTTCTATTAGTTCATTGAAAGAGAACTTTGTGTTTACATCATTTGATAATTTTCTCATGCCTCTATCTAAGCAATACACTAACCACTGTTACTTTCCTACCATCTTGTTTTGAAATTTTGCATCGTTGTTTTAGTGTTATTTTCTCTTAAAATTAAAAAGTGAAAACCTAGATAAGCAAATACAATGTATTTTAGATTATTCTGTAGGCAAAAGTATGATTGCTATAAATATTTATAAACTTTTTCTTGGTAAACTCATTTCCTTTTGTTATTCATAAAATTTTCTTAGCATTATACTCCACTTCTACTCTTATTTTCCTTTGCTTTTTTCAAAATTAAATTAATCTCAATTTCATTGTATATATCTTAAAATCATGAACTTTAACATAAAAAGATATACTTTGTTTATCGTATATTTTCCTTATAATAAGCAAACATATCATTTTGGATGTGATAGTCACAAAGTGCCATGTGATAGGATGCTCTATTTTTTTTGGCAGAAACGGGGATTGAACTCAGGCCCTTGTGCTCGCCAGGGAAGCGCTTATTCCACTGAACCATTTCCCCAGGCCCCTCTATTTTTTATTGTTTGGTTGCTTTTTTGACATAAGAAAACAATAATCCCTAGTATAGAAAAAAAGTCTTGTAACTTCATTGTTAAATGTCTCCCTGATTACTATATAGAATATATAACTTAAGAAATGGTCTGAATCTTTAAATTATTTTTATTTTCCTTTCTTTCTTTAAAAAAGTATTCTAAAAGTAGATCTGTGTCATTAACTTGAAATTGCAAATATTTTTACTCAATAAACATTGCTAATTACATTATTAATGAAGCATATGTTCCATTGTGTATGTATGTGTGTGTGCGTGTGTATAGTTATATATATATATATCTACCTGGAAACCAGTTAGAAGAGAGAGTAAGAAAAAGCCTTAAAGGAGGCTTTAAACTTACAGTTTGGGTGCAGTATTATGTGGGAATAAGCCCTTCAACTCAAATGAAAATACAGGAGAAGCAAGGGGTTTCCTGGAGAAATTAATGAATGGCATCTTGGGTAACATGAATTTTTCCACCTTACACATACACATACTGATAACAGGCATATACACATATATGTAATTCTAATTTAATCATCCAGTTCTTTTAAAAACTATGAAAAAATGTATATATATCCCATTGCTTTGTAGAGTTATTTTTTAATTGTTGGTAGTCACCAAATCACTATTTCTTTTTAAAAAATATAAAATAGGATTCAAGTATATGTAGTGGCATAGTCCTGTAATTCCAGCACCATAGGAGGCTGAGGCAGGAGGATCACAAGTTCAAGCCCAGGCTGTACAATTAAGTGATGTAGTGAGACGCTGTCTTTCAATGTTTTAAAAAGGAGAAGAAATGTAAAGGCCAATGTTGTAGCTCTATATGAATACACTGGGTTCAATTTCTGCTGCTGTAAAATTTTCAAATAAGTATGTTTCAAAAATCTTTATTGCTGATAAAAAAAAATATGAAGCAAATAGGCTTTAAAATAATTTGGCACCATATCTGATGGCTAGAAACATAGTTCTTAAATATCTACAAATGGCTTCTACAATGAAAGTCAGAAGATTACCCATTGATATTAAATGGAAGGTGGTCAAGTAGTAAGGAAAAGAAGGCGAAAGGCATGGCTTAGATGCAGTAGATGCTAAGCTCATTGGAAGAAACTCTGAGGTTGCATATAAGAGACACACATGACAGATGCAGTGCATGTATCCTTTACTGTGGATTTGCAATGCACAGTGAAGAACACAAAGTACATTTTGATGACTTGATAACATTATATGAATTAGACATTTAGAAAGCATAAATCAACATGAGGTCTCAAGAAAAAGGTGATCTAAATATCCTAACTGAATGTTCACTGAGGTTATTCAGAAAGAATAAACTCATGGACAAGAGACATCTATTTCTGGTGTATGAGTTTTGCAGTTAGACTTCATGACTTACTTGTCAACATTTAACAGGAAATCTACTCCCAGTGTGTCCACTAATTTAGTGCTCCTTTTTCTGGGCCACGACACTGATGTACACAACAGCAAAAGCAATCTGTGATTCATAGTTTGCATGAAAGTCATCAGGTCAGCCTAACCTCTATCAAAGAATTCTTCTCTGTGTATTATCAATGGATACACCTGGGGCTCTGACCACATTTCTACAGCTAGGGTTAAAAAGGTTTCTCCTATGTCTCGGATTTATCTCAGACCTGGTTAAAGCTAATTCCCTTGGTTCTCTAAATTTTTCATAACTCTACAAGCTAAAGGCCACTTTAGATATTCACACAGTCACCACCTGCTCAATTGGCAAATGGTCAAGAATTTTAAATAATAGTGGATTAGGGAGAAGGGAAGTTGTTAGATGAAAAAGTCCTGAAGATATATATTTGACTACATGAACATACCTATTATTAAATGTTTGTCTAAAATGGTTAAATGTTTGATGGAGGCTGTGGTGGTGGTGGTGGTGGTGGTGGTGGTGGTGGTGGTGGTGGTGGTGGTGGTGGTGGTGATGGTGGAGGTGGAGGTGGTGCTGGTAGTGCTGCTGGTGGAATAAGGATTCTCATTCTTGTATATTGTGCCTTAAGCAACCAAGTCTTTTATAGACAAGAACTTTAGGATGCCCAAAATAAAGTACAGGAGAGCAATGCTTTGTTTTGGATATCTAAAGTAATCTTCTGTGCTTTTTGGATAAAATTCTTAGTCTGAGTCTGTGTCTTTGTATATTTATCAAACAAAATTAAACACCACAGTCAACTGACAGATGTACAACTTGAAGTTGGAATAAAGCAGTTGTGTAGCTGATACTGTAAGAATTGTGTGATTCAGCTCAGCATGTTAATAGACATGTAATCCTAGTACTCAGGAGGCTGAGATAGGAGGTTCACCGTGAGTTCAAGGCCAGTCTGAACTACATAGCAAAACTCCTATCTCAATAAGAAAAAAAATTATGCAATTCAAAAACCAAACCTCTTGATGAAGTACAGAAAAACAATGCTGATGTCAAATTCAAAATCTGAAACTATCCATTCTTTAGCATTCCTATTTTTTAAGGCAAAAAACGGCAACATAAATGATTTCAAACAGCATGTAGATCCAGAAAATCATATATTCTATATTGTACAATATAAATAACAGAGATTTTGAGAAAAATCGGGTTAATAATAAGCTTCTGAAACTATACAATTTAGAATACAAACAATAATGAAAAATCCTGATAAAATATTAGAACAATTTAAAAATTATGTTGCATAGCCACAGAGGAAAGTGATTGATGATGTGTAGTGTGCATAAGGAGAGTCACATGGAGAGAAAACTTTCTCTCAGGCTTCCACAGACAGCAACTTGGTCAACCAATGGTCATGACTCATCCCCATGGCTGACACTGACAAAGGATTTACAAAGTGGGGTACAGGGTGACAGGATAAACCCTGAGGGTACCTGACTGAATTTATCTGATACAAAAGTTACATTTTGTGTTATAAAGGTCTTGCTTTATCTTGGTCTTAACCATCTAGCAGAAAATTATAAAAATGAGGTATAAAAAGTAAAGCCATATTAATATACTGAGCTGTGAATGGCTCAAGTCAACAACTTCTGTGGATAATCCACTACTATGGAGGACTACTGAACTGTGTTGGATTATTTTGCTGAATTCATGCACCTATAGTATTTAGATGCCAACAGAATACCCAACTCTGACAGGACTAAACAAAAAAAGAGACTACAAAGGAAGGGCCGTTTTCTATTTGTAGATACAGAATAGTTAGGCACAAAGGATCTCTAGATTCCAATTCCAAGGCATTGCCAGCATATATTGCAATTGGGCATATCCATGAGCTAGCTATTAATGTCCTTCCTTCCAGAAGGGCCCTAATGAAGTAATGAAGTGCAAGAGCACAAACTTTGTTCCATGCAGATGATGTCATTGGGAGCTTTATACTTCAGGGTGTGTTAGGGAGTCTGTGAAGTCTGTGCCTTCCGTGGGGAGCATACTCTGTTGTCTACTGGCTCATGGAGCCATCTCTGTATAGAAAAAATTTCAGAATTCTTTACCATTAAAGAAATGTTTTACCTTTGCCTGTCTGCTGCCATCCTTTTATCAATCACTTCACTGTTCTGTTGTGACATGTGTCACACAAGAGGAAACCCAGCTAACTGAGAAAAGACTTATGAATTTCCATAAGATGGAGGAGGACCCATCAGGGGCCAGTGCTTCAGAGAAAGAGAGAAAACATGCCACTTGGTAAAATAGAAAGAAGCTGAGATCCTCTGGGAAAATTAGAAAGATGTGACAGCAGAAGAATTTGGGTCAAGAAAATAAGGCATTTAAATTGTTTTCCACAAAGAATGAAACATAAATTCCCTACTCTGTCTCTCTTACAACTTATTCAGTAAGTCTATATTGCTTTCTAACATTAGTGTAATGAACTCAATCTTCAGAGCATATTGCCAGTGAAAACTAAAGGCTGCTCATATGGATGCTATATCAGCTGAGAGGTGAAAAAACAGTGAAAATTCAGACTACAGTGCTTTAAATTCACTTAGGAATTGATTCTAATCAATTCCTAGTAATAATTAATTACTTATTCCTTCAAAACTTTCTAGTACTGTCCAAGAATTAGAGTCCTGAAAATAAAACGATAGCTTCAGGGATGAATCTTCTTGGTTTTTTGTTTTTTTTTTTTTAAATATTAAACAGCTGCACTTGGAAGTCTCTAAATTTTTTAGAACTCAACAGGCACCTTCCATCTGAAGTAACTGTACTTGTCCTAAACTATGTTTTATCAATTTACTACTTATTATTACTGCTATTGCTACGTTCTTGACACAGACAGATAATAATGTGATTCCAAGGTACAGAAGTGGAAGTGAGATTGAAAAGGCAAGAAGTTCTTCTTACCAACTGTCTAATTCAGGCTGTGCTAAATTCCATGGTTGAATATTTTTTGTTCCAATTTAACTGAGAACAGAGTCAGAAAAGGACAATTTTATTTCCATGTAAAGAAAATCTCACATAAAAGAAGCCCACTTCTTATGAAGTCTAGCACAAATTTTTGTTTAGCTAGAAGGAGCACTTGAGAATGGTAACATTTACATTTATCAACAAATACACATCTCAAACACAGATGTTTGTACTTTATGCATGGTGTAGTATGTAATGCTTACATTACTTGTGTGGAAGTAGCAGATTTACCTAATACATCACAATTTTTTTTTTTAGAACCAGGGATTGAATTCAGGCCCTTGTGCTTGCCAGGAAAGCACTTATTCCACTGAGCCATCTCCCCAGCCTCCCAATCTTTTTAATTTCCTACACATCTGTTCCCCTCTCCTGCCTCTATTTCTTGATCCCCTTCTTCTTTGAGGAAGTTCTATCTACTAGAGAACTTTCTCCCAAATTCCTACTATCTTCCATTTTGCTCTGAGATTGTTATATAACAAAAACCATGTGATTTTTACCTTGTGTGTCTAATTTATCTATCTTAGAATTATGGTCTCAAGGTACACCCATTTGCCATATCCATACAGCATATTGTTGGATTTTGTTTCCTAATCCACTGTGCCAACCTATTTCTCTTAAATGGTGAACTGAGTCCATTTACATTGATGGTTATGATTGAAATGTGCTGACTTACGTTTGTCATGACATTTACCTGGTGTTTTTTACTCCTTTGTATCCTGTGTTTAATTGTCTGTCCTGTTTAGTGGGTTCCTTCCACTCTCATTGGTGGAGTTCTGGTCATTGTGGTCTCTCTCTAGAACATCTTTCAGTAGCCTGTGAAGCGATGGCTTTGTCATCATGAAATTCTTCAGTTGTTCTTTGTCGTGGAAGTATTTCACTTCTCCATCAAACTTGAAAGAGTTTTGCAGGGTATAATTAATAGTCTGGGCTGGAATTTGTTTTCATGTAGGATTTGAAGAACTTTGCTCCATGCTCTCCTTGCCTTCATGGTTTGTGCAGAGAAGTCAGCTATAATTCTGATATGTTTTCCTTTGAATGTGATCTGTTGCTTCTCTCTAGCATCTTTCAGTATATTATTTTTATGTTGGATTTCTGGGATCTTGACCACTATATGTTTTGGTGTGATTTTACTTGCGTTGAAGTTATTTGGTGTTCTGTGTGCTTCAGTAACCTGAATACTGGATTGTTTCCTCATATTTGGGAAGTTTTCTGTGATTACTTCTTCCCAAATTCTTTTTATGTCATTTGTATTGACTCCTTCATTCTCATTGATACCAATTAATCTAACATTGTTCATCCTAGCGTCATCTTGCAGGTGATGGATTATTTTTTCCTGCATCCTTGTTGTTTTTAAGAGATCCTTTCTCAAGTTTTCACTAGCTGCACCAGTGTCTTCAAGATCTGAAACTCTGTCTTCGCTTTCATTCAAATGATTTAGTAGACTCATGATTGATATTTTTAGTTCTTCTATATCTCTTTGACTCTGTTTCATGCATTTTATTTCTTTTCTGTATTGCTCATTCAAGGAATCCATCATATTTCTGATCTCCTCTATTTTTTTTTATCCACTTCTTCTTTAGAGGTAGTTATTAATTCTTTTTCTGCAGAGTTTCTTCCACGTTGGGTTTCCTCTGTATATTTCCAGACTTGTTTCTGTATTTCAATGAATTTTGTTTTCAAAGAATTCTTTTTTGATTTCAGAAATTATTTCTGCTTTGAGTTCCTCATGATCTTTCTGCTGTTGTTTCTTTGCCTCAGACACTTTTAATTCATACATTTCAGCTGGAATATTGCTCTCTGCACTTGTTCTGGGTGAGCATTGCTTTTCCCCCTGATATTTCTGGATTTCATTCTTTATTTCAGATGCTATGTATTCAGATATTTCTCTTTCTATTTGAGGAATTAATTCCCATCTGAGTTTCTCTTTACCTTTCTGCTGTTGCTCCTTTGCTTCTGTTTCTATTAATTCATTCATTGCAGCTGAGCGAGTGTCCTCTGCACTTACCGGTGGACTCAAGGTCTGGGATTGTGTTTTTCCCCTTCTCTTTGTCATTTTGTATAGCACTGACCTTTGACCTTTGGTGTAGAGCTTTGGTGCAGCTATAACCTTAGCTTGTTATGAGATTCGGGTGCCAGTCTATTAAGTGTGAGATTATCCAGTTATGCCTGTCCTGGGTCTAGCTGTTGTGTTCAGTTCTTTTTTGCTGCAGCTCCTGTGGTTCCCCTCTGTTGGTTCCCCGGTCAGACTAGCACAAACCGAACCAGGATGAAAAGTGAGTAGTGAAAATTCCCACTATCTTGGCTGGCTTTGGGGCAAGGATCCAGAAAATTGCCAGAGTCAGCCCTCCTGTGTCAGGCAGGTCACTCTCTAGGTGGGCGGGCCTGGGCTTTGGTGGGTCTGCTGGGCTCCCTAAAGGATAGTGGATGTTCTTATTCACACAGTAGGCTGTGCTGGGTCAGCCAACCTGTGCTGGGTCCGGCGCCACGGACCGGAACCACAGAAGGCTCAGAAAGGTCCCTCCCACACAGTGGGCCTGGAGCTCTCACTCACAGACCGAGCTGCACTGGGTCTGGAGCCGTGGGGTGGGACCGACAATAGCTGGGAATGTTTCTCTGGCGTGGTGAGCCTGGAGCTCTCACCAGCCAGCTGCACTGGGTCTTGGACCGTGGGGGGTGAGGGGATAGGAAATCCCTGGGAAATGTCTCTCCAGCACAATGGGCCTGGAGTTCTATTTGATGCCCAGGAAGTCGGGGAAATTCCCACTTGCTCAGCAGGCTTTAGGGCAGGGGATCCGGGGAGGTGTTGGTGAGTGGGTCCTGAGGTTTCAGGACCTCTACTGGCTTGGAGGGCTTTGGGGTGGGGATCCAGGTAGCGTGTGTGGGAAGAAGCCAAAGGCTCTCCCTCAGACTCACCACACACTCACTGATCTGGGCAGCCTGGTGAGTCTTGCAAATTTCCACTCACTAGGAGAGCTTGGGGCGGGTTCCAGGAGGCCACCAGAGTTGACCCCGCTGTCTCAGGCTAGTCTCTCTGGCTGGACAGGCATGGGCGGGATCCCATTTTGTGTAAATACTGCATTTCCTTTATTTATTTATCTATTGGTGGACATACAAACTTTTTCCAAGATTTAGCTATTATGAATTTTGCTACTATAAACATGGGTATGCATGTGTCATTTTAGCATGATATCTTTAGTTCTTTCAAGAAGATGTGTAGAAGGGAAACATCTGGGTCAAGTGTAATTGCAATTTTTTATGAATTTCTACGCTAAGTTCCATAGTATTTTGTACTAATTTATATTCTCACCAACAGTGTAGAAAGGTTCCTTATTCCCAAAAATCTTTCCAATATCTGTTATTATTTGATTTCTGGAAGAAGGTCATTCTTTCTGTGATAAAACGGAAGCTTGGTGTTGTTTTAATTTGTATTTGTTGAACTACCAGTGATATCAAGCATTACTTCAGGTGTCTATTGGCCATTTATACTTCTTCTTTGAAATGTCTATTCATTTAGCTTGATTCAGTCTTTTATTTGGGCTCTTTTTTTTAGATAGATTAGAGTCTTCTGTCTGAGGAATCACTTGAAAAATTTTTTCCCATTCTGTTGGTTGTCTTTTACTCTGCCGGTTGTTTCTTTTGCTGTTCAAATGCTTTTTAATTTAATATGATTCCATTTTCTGATTCTCAAAACTATTTATGTTTGACCTCAAAAATGTTTAAATATCTTATCATTTGTTCTTATCAATACCCATCTTTATCTACCCATGAAATTTAAAAAGAAAGAAAATAAAAGATAAATGAACTGTGTAGTTTTTATTTGGCAATTACCAAAGAAGCAAAAGGGGGCAATAAATTGTGAATGTAATGACAACTGATTTTGTAAATCGCATGTTGGTAAATTATGCTTTCTTAGGAAATGATTTGCCCCATAGAAGTTTTCAGTTGCACTAGGTTAAATCACTTGCAATATTTGTTATTTTTTTAAAATTTGGTGGGGTGTTCCATTTTTGTGTTTTTTGTTTTGGTTTGTTTTTCTTTGCTTTGATTTTATATGTATTGGGTCCAGGGTCTCTCTAGGCAGCTCAGACTCCTGGCGATCTTCCTGTTTTCAGCCTCCCCAGCACTGGGATTACACACCTGTGCCACCACACCCGATCTCATTCATATGCCCAGGGGACAGGGCCAGCATGACATGTGGTGGCTGGGATCCAACTCCAGTGCCTATTTACCTAGGCTGGTGCTTGTTCACTGAGCCATCTCACTGGCACTAATTTGATGAGTCTGAGTTTATGTCACTTTATTATTGCTGGTTTTAGTCATTTGAGTCTTTATTCTATTCTAAAGATGCGCTAATGATTTTTCTCTTTTAAAACTGTTTAAAGATCAGTTTTTTTTTTAATTTCTTTATCCTATTACATTTGTTTTTCTGTTTTCCATTTCATCAATTTGTAATTTTCTTATTCTCTTTTATAATTTTGTACTTTTTAACTGCTCTTTCATAGCTGTTCTTTTTCTACTTCCTGATTTAGATATAAAACTTATAAATTCTCTATTTATTTGTTTTCAACATGAGCATTTAGGGTCATAAATGTCCCTGATATGTGATATTTATGATTCTATTATAATTTCACTACCATGTCTTGCTTAACCTGAAACTTATTTAAAAGCCTGATTTTAAATTTCTAAAAATAGTTTTTAATGACTTTCCTAATTTAGTTATACTGTAATCAGAGAACATTTGTTTGACATCAGTTTTCTGACATTTGTTGAAACTTGTGCTAAAGCCTAATAGTGGAAAAGCATTCATAAAAATTCTACATGTGCTTAGAAGAAAATTCTCTTTCTTTATCTTTCAATTATGGAGACATGACTGAAGATGTATAATCCTTAA
>PVKA01046646.1:0-14802 GCA_004027165.1 Ctenomys sociabilis
TGGATGGATGGGTGAGTGGATGGATGGATGGATGGATGGATGGATGGATGGATGGATGGATGGATGGATGGATGGACGAGTGACTGGATGGATGGACAGGTGAGTAAATGGATGGATGCGCTGATGGGTGACTGGATGGGTGGATGGACTAATGGATGTATGGGTATGGATGGGTAGATGGGTGGGTGGATAGTGGGTGGATGAGCAGATAGATTAGATAGATAGACAGATAGACCTAAGTCTGTCTGATCCCACAACTTAGCTCTTAACCTCCCCCCAATTCTGGAGGACAGTAAGAAAGAAGAGGCTCCTAAAAGAAGGGTCACCTTGGTGTTCTCCTTACCCCTTCTCACTCAGAAGAGAGTCAGAAGTCATGGCCAGCCTACCAACCCTATCAGACCTAATTCCAAACTCATCTCCACTACCTTTCCCTCTCTTCACTTCATTCCTACCCCTGTGACCTCCTTGACATCCTTTTAACAGGGCCAGTCCCCATCCTTGCCTTGGGGCCTTTGCACTCCCCGGCCATGTGCCTGAGTTGTCTTCCCTCAGCTCTGCACCTGGGTCTCTGCTCAAGCACCACCTTTTCAGAGAGGCCCACTGAGCTCCTTATCAAAAATATCACTTGGAAAGACTGGTGGCATAGCTCAGTGGTCTAAGTACTTGTTTAAGTAAGCGCAGGGGCCAGGGTTCGATCCCTGGCACCACATGCCACACCAGCCCCACCCCCAGGCTCACTGAGCTGGTGATGGAGTCCAGGCGTGGTGGCGCATGCCTGTAATCCCAGTGCTAAGGAGGCAGAAATCCCTATGAAGGATCACTATGAATCCCAGCTGCGTAGGACACCCTGAAAAAAAAAAAGTCACTAGGTCACTCCCTGTCTGTTCACCTGTTTCAGTCTTGCTCTGAGGATTAGAACCAACTGACATACTGTCTGCTGCTGTCCTCCCAGCCCCTCTCAGGACAGGGCTCAGGCTTCCAGCTGCATTCCCAGCACCCAGGCCTGGGGCTCGCAGAGTCAGAGCCTACCAGTTACCTGACGAATAAATAAATGAGTGGTACACGAAAGGCCCTGGCCAGCCCGAGTGCACTCCCTCTCCCTGTCTTCTCCCAGCTCAGCTCGAGCACACCCTGGGGCTCATGCAGGTGCCAAGTCCTTGGGGAAACTGCTCCTCTCCAAGAAGCCCTCCTGAATTTACACTTTCTTCAGCAAAAAGATCCATATCCCCGAGAGCTGGGAACTTGCCAGGTCCAGTAGGACAGAGCGCCCTCGTCCCGTGTACCCCATCTTCCTTCCCTGTGTTCTTTGCAGGGGAGCACAGATTCCACACATCTTGACTCGGGTACCTGCCTGGCCAGCCTGCAGCCACTGCCCCCAGCCAGGAGGCCGGAGGTGGTGCCCAGGCTTAGGGCATGAATGGGGCAGGAGGCAGATGAAAGACAGCTGTGCTCCAGGCCTCGGGAACAAAGGGACCAGAGCAGGTGTGATGGGGGCCTGGGGGCCGCCAAGGCAGAAACTGGATCTGGAACGAGGGATCAGTGTCACCTGCAGCAGGGCGGGCTTCCATTAGCTTTCTTTGGCTGTCACTCTTCTGGGGACAAAGCCCAGGCTGGAGGCTGAGGAGGGGCCAGGGTGGGAGGTCTTCTCTCTTGGCTCAGTCTCCAGCAGCATCTCTGCTTCCCAAGAGGCAGCTGCACAAGGTCAAAGCCCAGCAGGTGCTTAGAGGCCCAAGGTGGCCAGCTTACAGCTGAAACTGAGGAAGCCTACAGGGAGAGCTGGCCTGACACAGTCACACAGGGCCAGACCCCAACCCAGGAGTCCTGGCTCTTGGCCCTGGGCATTTGGTCCAGCCTGCCTGCCTCCTGGGATCCCTTGGTGAATGCATGGAGGGAGGGCACAGGCCTAGGACGGAGACAGGGCAGGGCTGAACACAGGCTGTGCCGACCGAGGAAAGGCCCAGCCTCGCTATCATGAAGAGGGGACACGTTGCTGCCACAATGAACCCCATTCCTGTGACAGCTGCGATGTCCCAAGCTATGGAAGAGCTGATGGAGGGGCCCGGGAGGGGTGAGAGCAGGGGCCAGTGCGTAGGAGGCAGGGAGGGAGAAGGAGGACCAGAAAGACAAAGCCAGCCTGTGTGGCACCGGGGACATTCCCAGTCTCTGCCCTGTCCGCTCCCTGATCCTCCTCTGGAAGAGGTGGGAACAATGTCCCCATTGAGGTCTGTACCCCAGGGTAACCTCGCTGTCTCGTCCAGATAGAGGCCAAGCAGGTGAGTGGGGTGGGGGGAGGCGGGGTCTGCAGGAACTCAGACCTGGAGCCGGGGTCAAGGGGACAGGGAGACCAAGAGGGACCCAGTCAGACTGCTGGGCAGGGCAGTGTGGGGCCTTTCTGCGCACTGAGCAAGGACTCAACCCTGATGGCAGGACATCTCCAGTTTCAGAAAAGGGTCCCAGCTGGGCATGGTGGCACACGTCTGTCATTCCAGTGCTGGGGGGGCTGAGACAGGAGGTCCACTATGAGCCTGAACTGCATAGTGAGACCCTGTATCAAAAAAAGCCCCCCCATAAGACAAGAAGCCTGGTTTGCTATGATTTAAAGAAAAAAACCTGGTCTTCTCCTTCCCAGGCACCATCGGAGTCCAGTGGTCCTGAGCCAGAGTGGGCCATGGGTGGAAAGGTCCCGGTGGGCCACAAGGGAGAGGTGTGCCTGCTTCCTGCCCTCAGCTCTGAGCCTGGGAAGACCCAGAGAGGCCTCATCCCAGAGACCCTGGTTTGGTCCCACCCCCACCCCATGCGGCACCCCACTACGGCCCGACGCTGCCCAGGCTCTGTCCACCGAATTTATTTTGTGTTTACTTTACATTGAGAGGAGACTGAACCGAGGGCCTTTGCACTGAGCTACAGCCTCAGCTCTTTATTTTTTTAATTTTCAGATGAAGTCTTTTTTTTTTTTTTGGTCTTTTTTTGAGACAGGGTCTCACTATGCAGTTCAGGCTCGCCTTAAGCTCATTTTGAAGCTTAGGCTGGTCTTGAACTCACAGCAATCCTTCTGCCTCAGCTTCCCGAGTGCTGGGATTACAGGCATGCGCCACCACGCCCGGCTTCAGATGAAGTCTTGCTAAATTGTTAAGTTGCCCTGCGTGGTTTTAAACTGGTGATCCTCCTGCCTCAGCCTCCCCATGTGTTGAGGTGACAGGCATGCACCACCACTCCTGGTAGCTGGGGAATTCATTTTTAACATTAAATCATGCAGCCCAATGTTTCAAAGCACTGAAGCTACAGTTACATTTTTGTTTTGCTTTGTTTGGGTCTCCTTAAGCAGCTCAGGCTGGCCATGAGCTCACTGTGTAGCCCGGATGGACTGCAGGCTCGCATCAATCCTCGTACCTCCGCCTCCCAAGCACTGGGATTACAGGCACCCACACTTACAGTTACATTTAGGAGAATTCAGTTCTTTCCCTCAAGGAGCCTGCAGGGAAACAGGGAAGTCACCAGACATGAAGAGGACAAAGGCACGGGCTAGGCTGCTCTGTGAACACCTGCTGTGTACCAGCTCCTGGGTCACACAGACAGACAGGAGGAGCTCTACCCCTGCCACAAGGAAACCAGCCAGTTTTCCTCAGGAAGGCCATTTCTGAGCCTGCACTGAAATTCATAGCTGGACAAACGGTCAGCTTGGAGGTCACAAGGCTGGGGCAGGGGGGAGACAGGTGTAAAAGTGCACATGGAGCCTGGCATGGTGGTGCACACCTGTAATCCCAGCACTGGGGGGTGGGGTGGCTGAGGCAGGAGGATCTCCAGTCCGATCCAGACTGGATCTCTAGTCAAGGCCAGCCTGAACTGCATAGAGAGATCCTGTTTTTAAAAAAGGCCATGTGAGCCAGGCGTGGTGGCGCATGCCTGTAATCCCAGCATTTGGGAGGCAGAGGCAGGAGGATTGTTGTGAGTTCAAGACCAGCCTAAGCTACAAAATGAGCTTAGGGCCAGCCTGAACAGCATAGTGAGGCCCTGTCTCAAAAAAAGACAAAAAAAAAAAAAAAAAAAAAAAAAAAAAAAAGGCCATATGGAACTAGGGATGGGGACACACCCTGAAGCCTGGCCCACATCCTCACCTGTTCAACTTCTCCTCATCTTACCAGTGAGGCTGTTATCTCTCTGGGTCCTACCCCTGTACAGCCTGGGATTCAAAGCCTCTGCTTATCCCTGGAGCCCACAGGGAACTTTATCCCCAGGGGAACCTCAGGATGGGGATGTCATCAGAGGGAAAGGAGCAGCTCTGCCCTCCCTGGCACCTGCTGATAACAGCAGCAAGTTCTCGACCCCAGCAAGCCTTTCAAGTCTGTTCTATCATAGAGGAGCTCAACCCCAGGGCCCAGAGAGGTCAGGTCAGTTTTCCAAGGTCCCACAGTAAGCAAAGGGTAGAATGTGCACCTGCACTGTAGCCACTCTCCAAACGCCTGCTACCCACCTGTCATTTTCTCTAGCACTTGAGGGAGCTAGGCAGGAGGTTTGCTCTCCCAATCCAGCTGGACCCTGGTCAGGAGATACAGAGCCACATGCCCAGGGACTGCTCCCCAACAATAGAGAAAACAGAGGGAATGCTGGGTAACATCTACCCTTTACCACAGGCAGCTGAGCCTTTCTGAGCCGGGTCTCCTCATCTATAAAATGGACAGCGCCTTGGGACTTGCTCTTATGGCTGGTACAGAGCCACAGCATGGATGGAGGGTGAGGGGCTGTGCCCAGGTGCCCCACACCCCCCACACTGCCCTGCACCCTCCAGGGAACAGCCACAGTTCCTTGGTGACATTTGGTAGTGTTTGAGCTCATTGGTGAAAGAATCTATTGGTTGGAATCCAGGCTGGGGCAGAAAGGGCCTGCTGGCCACAGACATCTGGCCCAGAACCTTCAAGCCAGAAAGGGGCCAGCCCTAGAGCCAGAGCCACCTAGAGGGACTTTGTGCCTGCCCGCCTTGTCCTGAGGTTCTCCTGGGCAAAATGAGCTCAGTGACAGCCCCACTTGCCCAAAGGCTGATACTCACCAAAGGTCCCTTTTCTCCCCTCTCTGTGCAGGATGCCTGAGAAGGTGGCCCTGTCCCCTGAGTGGGGACACAGGATAAGTGCAGATCCATACCCTTGGGAGAACAAGGCCAGGCATCCCTGGAGGAAGCGCAGATGTTCCGCTCCAGCTGCTCACGGTTAATCAGCCCTGGCGGGACAGTGTGGCATCTCTGGGGACTGCACACCCCACCTGCTAGAAAGGAGCTGGAAGTGGCCTCCGCGCTGCGCTGGTGCGTGCCAGGGGCTTCCTCAGAGCGCCACCGAGCGCCACCGAGAGACCGGAGAATGCAAACTCTGAGTGCTCGTGGAAGTCCACAGGTTGGGGCAGAGGACCCAGCCAAAGCCCTCTCCTTCTGCTCCCTGACCCCCGTCCAGAAACCTTCCAACCCTCTCTTGCCCCAAGTATCCACCCTGATGTCCCAGCACAGCCATCCCGAGCATCTCATCTCTCTTCCTCTGTAGCCTCAATTGCCCATCCTTGCAGGTGCAGGACCCAGGTGGGGACAGGGCGCTGTCGTCTTGTCCACCTCCCTCTCCCAGATGCTGAGCCATGACCAGACGGGGGACTTGATGGCACACAGGGTCCAGGCCATGAAAACCACACAGAAGCAGCTCCAGGAGCCAGCTCTGCGGTCAGGAAAACCCAGACCCCTAGCTTTCCAGGACAAGTGACTGTCACCTCATGCAGCCTCCCATTTTCTTCCTGAGTGGGCGGGAGAGGGGCATGAGGCTCTGTCACAGTGCCTGTGCTACCAGCATAACGGTGACCACTACGATCCCAGTTCCTGAGGACCCAGCCTTGCTCAGATTCTGGAGACTACAGAGTCTCCATCGGTTCCAAACGGTGCTGCTGGTGTAGTGGTATCATGCAAGACTCCCATCAGTTCCAAAAGACTCAAGGGGGCTGGGGAGATAGTTCAGTGGAATAAGTGCTTCCCTGGCAAGTGCAAGGGTCTGAGTTTGATCCCAGGTACCACCAAAGAAAAGAAAAATAACTAAAATGACAGCTATCTAACATTTTGGGGTCAGGGAGATGGCTCAGTGGAATAAGCACTTCCCTGAAAAGCACAAGGGCCTGAGTTCAATCCCCAGTTCTGTCAAAAAAAAAAAAAAAAAAAAAAAAAAAGCTGGGTATGGTAGCACAGGTCTGTAATCCCAGCACTTGGGAGGCTGAGGCAGGAGGATTGTTGTGAGTTCAAGACCAGCCTGGGCTACAAAGTGAGCTTAAGGCCAGCCTGAACTGCATAGTGAGACCCTGTTTCAAAAAGAAAAAAAAAAAAAAAAGGAAAGAAAAAAAAAAAAAGACTCAAGGGCCACCTGGGCCATCACGTTCCTACCTGCTAGGTGTGCTCCAGCCCGGCCTGCCCAGAAGCATCAGGCTCTAGTCCTAGAGGGCAAGGGCTGTGTTGTTACGGGGCTACCCATGGTGCCTGTGCAGGGACATTTCCATGGCTGAATGACCTCTTCCCATCCCTGTCCTTGGAGGCCTTGCAGGTGTGGCCCAGGAAAGCTCTCAGCTCAGGACCCTTTCCCTCTGGCTGGAAGCCCTGCCCTCCAGGACCCGGGCATGACAAGAGGTCAGCTTGCTGTCTCCCAGTGAAAGGAACCTGGGCCAGCCAGGAAAGTGAAGGCTAAGGACTCAGTTGGTGAGCTAGAGGTTTTGTGCTCTCCATAAGGAAAGACTGTGCCTTCCAGGAGGGACACACCAGGGGAACCTGGGCCGTCTGCCAGAGAGGTGCTGGCCAGGTGTCCTGCACCTGGAGGCCAAGATCTCCGGACAGGGTGGTGGGGCTTCCCCATTCCCAGACCAGCTGGTTGGAGCCCAGGGCCCAGGCTGCCCACGTTGGAAGCCCCTCCCATGGGCGGGGCCAAATAATGACCACACCCCCAGCCTTACTCCAAGCTGGTTCTTAGACTGGGAGAAGTTTTGGGCTCTGGAGAAGTTGGGCACCAGGGGAGGGAGGGATCTGAGAAGGAGAGAAGAAAAGGAAAGATAGCCCATCTTGGCAGCACGTGCCTGTAATCCCAGCACTTGGGAGGCTGAGGCAAGAGGAACACTTTGAGTTCCAGACCAGCCTGAGCTACACAGTGAGTTCAAGTCCAGCCTGAACTACCTAGCAAGACCCTGTCTCTAAAATAAAATAAAAAGGGCCAGGGAGATAGCCCAGCGGGTTAAGCACCTGCCTGCTCAAGCTCCTGAGTTCGATCACTGGTACCAATAAAAATAAAAAGAGAATAAAATAAAATAGTACACCTCCAGCCCAGCTTCTCTTTCTCCCTTACCCCAGTCTCTCTAGCTGCTCCTCAGCCAGGCTGCACTCCTGGAATCTTACAGGCACCTCATCAGCCGAAGCTCAGCGCTCTCAGCTCCAAGCGTAATGTGTCTGCTTCCACAGTGAGCTCGATACCCGGGGCTCTGCCCTCATACCCAGCTGCCCATGGGGGCCTCCAAGAAGCAGGGAAATGCATGACTCCACCAGGCAGAAAGCAAGTGGCCACGTCCCTGGGCACTAGCCCAGCAAACAAGGCCCCGCTGCGGAGAACAAGGCGAACAACAAACGCAGCCTTGCACCTGGTGCCTGGAGCCCAGGGACACCTCTGGGTGCCCACGGACCTCAGCAAAGGAACCAGAAAGCCAGGGGGTGGCCCAGGCTCCCTGTGACAAGATGCAGCCCTCCCACCACCCCTGCTCTGGGACTGCCCCGTCTGCCTTCCCAAGGGCCTGCCACTCAGCCCAGCGCCTGTGGCAGGCTCTCCTCCTAGGTTCCTATCTTCCTTCCCCTCTCCTTCGCCCAAGAGGCCAAAGCATCTCTTTCCTTTCATTTATTTATTTATTTTTATTTTTTGGCAGAATCAGGGATTGAGCTCAGGCCCTTGCACTTGCCAGGGAAGTGCTTGTTCCACTGAGCCATCTCCTAGGCCCCTTGTTGTTTGTTTTTAAGAAAAGGTCTTACTAAGCAGTAACTCAGGCCAGCCTCACATTTAGGGCAGTCCTCCTGCCTCAGCCTCCTGAGGGCTGAGATTACAGACAGGTGTGTGCCACCATGCTGGGTTTACCTCTTTCCATTCAGAATTTCCCCTTAAAAAACAACAACAATAAAAACCCTTCCCTCCCTTGCTCCCTTTCTCCTCCTCCAAGAAGTCCACCCTGGTTGTCCCCTGCCTCAGCCTCAGCTGGGCTGGCTCCCTAACGCCCCCCCCCGCACCGCAGCAGAGCACCCCTGTGGAACGTAGAAAGCAGGGCTGCACAGGACTGAGTAGAGGTTTGCAGGGTCCTACAATTTTCAGAGCACCTTCCTATACTCTGGCTCAAATCATTCTCAAAATGACCCAGAGAGAGGGAGGCAAACCTCTTGTTTGGTTTTTGGTACTGGGGGTTGAATCTAGGACCTTTGCACTGCAGGCCCTTGCACTTGCCAGGGAAGCCTTATTCCACTGAGCCATTTCCCCGGCGCTTTTTTTTTTTGTAGATTTTTGAGGCGTGGTCTCTATATCACTAAATGGCCCAGGCTGGGTTCAAAGGTTTGTGATCTTCCTGCCTCAGTCTACCAAAGGGCTGGGATTACAGGCTTTATTTATTTATTTATTTATTTATTTATTTATTTTTTTGTCTTTTTGAGACAGGGTCTCACTGTACAGTTCAGGCTGGCCTTAAGCTCACTTTGTAGCTCAGGCTGGTCTCGAACTCACAACAATCCTCCTGTCTCAGCCTCCTGAGTGCTGGGATTATAGGCATGAGCCACCACGCCCGGCTGATTACAGGCTTTAGCTACCCCCCTCAATCCACTCTCCACCCCCACCCCACGAAGCAGCTTCATTTTTATAGGGGCTGCTGCGCGGCTCAGACGGCAATCCACAGCACAGGCACCCCCGAAAGCCCCTGGAGGAGGTGTTGGTTGGCCTGCAGAGCATGGCCCGATGGGGAGGGGCCGTGGGAACCGGCGGGAGCGGCGCTGGCCCGCGCTCACCGCAAGGTTCCGCCCCGGGCCGCGCAGACAATGGGGTCGCTGTGCCGGCGCCCCCTCCCCGCGCGCGTGGTCCGCGCCGCCCCCTCTCCCCAAAGCTGCTTTCAATTTAAACGCCTCCAACTAACGGTGCTGCCCCGGGGGGCGCGACCGCAGCGTCGAGCGCCCCTGTAATTTCCACGGGGAGCTGACCGGCTCAAACGCGGCCCCGCAGTGCCCCGACCGCAGCCAGGGACTGGAGACGACTCCCAGACAGCTCTGTCCGGGTCGTGGGAGCCTGAAGCCAGGCGCTTCCTCCTCCAGGCAGTCCCCCACCACCCTGCACACCGGGGAAAGCCCAATCTTGCTCTCCTCTCTGAGGGGGTTTGCGGAGGGTGCCGGCGGGAACTGAAGTCAGGTCTGTGTCTCCTTGCACCCAAGGGCCTCTGAGGTCAGGGGCTGCTGAGGGCAGTTGCCTGACTCAGAACTCCCTGAGAGCTGGCATGGGGGGCAAAGGCAGGGAGCTTGTTTGTTAAGCTTGGAAGCATTGTGGCTGGGGGTGAGACAAACTCAGTGATCACTCATGATGTTGCCCAGAAGGGAGATTTTCCTGCCTCAGCCTCCTTGGAATAATTGGGACAACCATGGGCTGAACCAGGCTGCACAAGCGTATTTAAACCAAGCATGGTGGCACATGACAGCAGTCCTAGCACTGGGGGAGGCTGAGGCAGGAGGACCACTGACTTCAAGGCCAGGCTGGGTTACACAGCAAGACCCTGACTCAAAAAAAAGGGAGGGCAGGGAGATAGCTCAGTAGAATAAGCACTTCCTTGTCAAGTGCAAGGGCCTGAGTTCAATTCCCAGTTCCACCAAAAATAAATAAATAAAGTTACTAACTTGGCTGTGGTGATGCCCACCTGTGACCCCAAGACTCTGGAGGCTGAGGCAGGAGGATTGCTGAGTGTGAGGCCAGCACAAGCTACATAGTGAGTTCAAAGCCAGCCTGTACTATACAAATAAATAAGTAAATAAAAGTTCGGTAATTCTGTTATTGGTTCCACAGTAAGTTTCTCCAAAGATGAAGCTGGGCTGGAAGTGGCCCTGTCCCCTCTCTTCCTGTCCTTCTCTCAGTCCACTCCTGCAGGCTCATAGCTCTCCCTGCCTGGTCTGGAAAGGAGTGGGCATCTTCCTCCTCCCTACCGAGTCCCCTCCTGCCCAGGGAAGTTCTGGTAAGTGAGCCTCGGGGACTGGGAGCCTTGGACTGCAGGGGGACAGGGAAGAAGGGTCCTGCTCAGAGCCCGGCCACCTCCGTGGTGGCCGCAGGCAGGGTGTCTGGTTGCCCAGCACCGGCAGCTGAAGCCATTGGTTCAGGAGTCCTGAGTGGGAAGGACTCCTTGACTGGAGTCACATCTCCACGTCCCTCCCCCTCCCCTAGAACGAGGGCAGGAAGCCTTCAGTTCTAAGGGCCTGTGTGGATCAGGGCTTGCGGTCACATGTGAGCGCACGTGTGTGTGTGTGTGTGTGTGTGTGTGTGCGCGCGTGCGAGTGTGTGTGGGGGGGTGGGTGTGGGTGTGTGGGTGCATGTGTATGTGTGTACTCAGCTGGGGGCCCTGCTGGTCCCAAGTACTCTGCTCCACCTTCCCCCCCCCCCGTGTCCCAAAAGCCCCTCTTTTTCCAGCCTGGCTGTTGTGGTGAAGCTAATCAGAAGTAATTATGGGGGAAAGCAGGACCCCGCAGAGACCACCTCATCCGCCCAGCCCCAGCCCTGGTGGCCCTGGTCCCCCGGGCCATGGCCTGGCTCACTCCAACTGCCACCTCTCTGCCCCGAGCCACAGGTATTGAGTCTGCTGCAGCTGTTCCACATTCCTTGGGCACCTGGGGGGCTCCTCTGGGCCAGGCTCCTGGCTGGGCGCTGGGTGCTGGGCTCAACCCTGGGCTCTAAGCTTCCCTGTGACGCCAGGTTGGCAGAGCATACCAGCTGCAATCCATGAGGGGCTTTGTGGCTTCTGTCCCTCCCTCCCTGCTGTGGTGCTCAGTCCCCTGATCCAGCAGTGACAAGCGCCAGTCTGAGCCTGCTTCTCCCTTTCTGGTCACCAGCTCTCTTTCGGCTGCCTCCCCTGCTTCCCCTGGGTCCCTCCACAGTGCGAGACCCTCCTGGTCACCTCCCTGAGGTCTGGGGTCCCAAGCTAGAGGAAGCCTGGAGAGCCAGGAGACAGCTCTGTCATTCACAGATGATAACAAGCTCCAGTTCCACGTCTCTGCTGCTCCTGGGGCAGCACCAGGAGGGCAGCGCCTTCCTCCATGCCCAACTCTGCCCAGGAGGACAGAGGCACAAAGTGGGCTCTCAGCAGTCTGCCTTCCTGCCGTGCCCAGCAGCTCGAGCCAGAGACTGCCGTGTAGCAGGAGGGACCCACTGAAGGGGACCCACGGGGGTCTCTAATTTGTTCCTGCCCCTTGATGTCCAGGGGAAACAGGCCTCCTGTACCCAAGAAATTTCCAAGCATAAACAGAGGTCAGTGCCCCCCTGGCCCTGGCCCGGAGGTGCCAGGGTGGTAATTAGGCTTGGGGGTGCAGCCCACGAGGGCGGGGAGCTGAGCTGGGCAGAGGAGCTGTGTGGTCCACAAATGGGTGGTTTGTAGGTGGTCTGTGGGATCCATGAGCCTTGGAGGGAAGCGGGGGGTGGGAGGAGGGGAGGGACGAGGGATGCACAGTCTTCCCTGCTCCCAAGCCCCCAGCCTGGGCAGGGTCCAGGCCAACATCAGGAGGTCATCTGTACCCTGTGCTTCCGGGGCGGAGGGGGGAGGGGTGGAAGTCACTATGCACAGTGGCTGAAGGGTCCTGTCTGTGGGCCTTGGCCCTTGCATCCTCACATCCAGCCATATCCAATTCCTGTCTCTGCAGGGACAGATTCCTCCTTGGCTAAAGAACTTTTTGCCTCAGTCCCCTGGGCCCTCAGGTCCCCGACTCAGCTGACATCCAGGGGCCCCTGGCACAGCCCCACCCACTGTTGCTCTGGGCCAGGCTGAAGAAGACATGCTGAATCAGCAACTTTATCTCCCTGAGCACCCTCAGTTTTCCTACCTGTGATATGGGGCAACTCACAGCGTTTAACTGCCAAGATGAACTAAGCCGACCCAGGGTCAGTGTGCAGGGAAAGGCAGTCACAGAAGTGACTAATGCTCTCAAGGTGACCCTCACGTCCAGAGGCTGGGTCTCTTCCCAGGATGGCTACCCGGAACCTAGGACCTACCTATGACCCCCGGCAGAAGAGTTGGGGCTGTGGCCAGCAGGAGGCCAGGTGAGCAGTCACGGGAGAGGGTGGGGCCACGGGGACTGTCCAGTGGCATCCTGCCCGGGCCCCGGGCACATTCCTCCTCCCCCGCACGCACCACCTGCCCAATGCCACCTGTGCCAGCAGCAGCACCTCCAGCCCAGCTCTGCAGCAAGACAGCGTGCAGGGAGACAGCCAGACAGGGCAACTTCAAGGAAAGAGGCAACCTCGGCATCGGGGCCGATGCAGGCCCAGCCTGTGGGGGCAGCACTGGAGGAGCTCCCGTCTGTGTCCAGTTTCAAACTGTGCTCTCCTGTCCAAGTTTTGTGCTCTCCTGCGGCAGGCCGGGGTGCCCAGAGAACAGGGGTTGGGTCTCCATCTCGGGCAGGCCGGGGTGCCCAGAGAACAGGGGTTGGGTCTCCATCTCGGGGGCACCTGAGGCCAGCTCCTGAGTCCCTTTGAAGGAAGAGATTTCCTCCAGAACCAGGCCCAAGGGCATAGGGCTGGGACTGGGTGGACCCACCAGGACCTCAATGGTGGGCTTAGCGGCCTCCTCCGGAGCTTGTGCTCAGATCCAAGATCCCCTACTGGTGGGAAAGTCCCGGGGACAGCCACAGGGCACCGGGAGACCTGGGAAGGTGCCCGGTGTGGGGAGAGCACATCCAAGAGGCAGTCTCTGGTTCAGGTCATGCCCAGATTCGCCTCCCCCTCCTCCCTGTCCCCCTTGAGGCCAGCCGGGCTACTCTCTGCTCCTGGTCATCCCTGTGCTCTGGCCCTGGGAGCTGGGGTGGCAGATGCAGGAAAAGCAGGGGGTGTTCTAATGGGGGCCTGCCAAGGGGGAAAGGGTGGCTTTCTCTGCTTACCTGCAGCTAGCCAAAGCATAGCCTGTAGGGGACACCCCTGGGAGGCCGGGACATCAGAGGCCAGCCCTCCCCACGGCTCACCCCAGCCCCTCTCCAACACTACAGAGATCCCCTCTTGGAGCTCAGAGTGAGGCCAGAGCCCAAAGGGCTCTCTCCAGAGGTCTAGGGAGCTAGAGAGACAGGGTACAGAGCTTGGGGGAGGGGCATCTCAGACAGCCCACCGTCCACCCCTTTCTTCTGGCCAGGCCTCCTGCACCTTATCAGAGATTGTCTCCTGGGCAGAGGCGTTTCCCACTTGTCCTGTGCACACTCACGCCTCAGGAGTGAGAAGGCACCCTCGGGGCCTACTGTACAAGTGACAGCCTCTATGCATAAACACTCAGTTGTCAGTCTCAGGACTGCCACACCCCAAGACACAATGAGATACAGACCAGGTGGGAGATGCCAAGAAATTGGAGAGGGGGGGACACTCCCTGAGGAAATTCACTCTCAAGAGAAGAGCCAGGTGCGGTGGTGCACATCTGTAGCCCCAGCACTCATACTCAGGAGGCTGAGGCAGGAGGATGCTCATGAAGTGAAAGACAGTCTGAGCTACACAGTTCAAAGCCAGCCTGAAGTGGGGCGAGAACACAGGGAGGGAGGGAGGCAGAGAGAAAGAGGAGAGGGGGGAGCAAGGCCTCGAATCCCAAGCCCTCAGGTCCTTGTCCAGCCTAGAAGACATCTCAGTCCCCCTCTGAATCCATCCCACCCTCACTGCAACTTCCCCTCAAGTTCCTAAAGACAGCAGGATTTAGCAGCTTCCATAAGGACATATTTATTTATGGGATTATGGGATCAACCCTCCACCCCCACAACACCTTCAGTGCCAGGAACAAGCTTCGCCATGAGCCGAGGTGGCTGGCCATGAGCGTGCATGGCAGGCCTAGGGCACAGTGGGCCCTAGGATGTGGCTGGGGTTGAAGGGTTTGAGGTACTCGGTTTGGACCCGGGCTGGCAAGTTAAGCTGGCACCAGATCAGGGCAAACCGTAAATGCAATGTTGGGACTTTATACTATTGGCAATGGGCAGCAGTCAAAGGTTTCTGAGCATGAGGGTGGCATGCTGCAACCTGTGTTCGGAGGAGTCTCGGTGGAGTGCAGAGGAGGGGCGGGAGGAAAGAAGGAGGCTGGGGTGCCCCTGTGAGGGGAAAGAAGGAGGCTGGGGTGCCCCTGTGAGGGAACCGGCCACTGCTGCAGGAGTCTCAGGCACTAACAAGCTCAAAGTCCAACTGCATCAGGAGCAACGGAAGTGGAGAAAAGAGGGTGCCGTTAGTGCGGCCACAGGAACGGGCTTAGTGGCCAGTGGGTAGCGAGGACAGTGGGACGTGAGGGTGGCTTGTGGTTGTCCAGGTACTGTCTTGGGAGCTCTGGGCTTGTCCTTCCTAGCTCTACAGCAGCCCAAGCCCAAGTTCTCCAGTCCTCTTGGAAGCTAGCTGTGGGAGAGCATGGCTCCCCGAGAAGATGGGGCTCTGGGAACCCTGGCAAATGAGGAGAGACGGCGCAGGCTGGACCCCAGCCTTTTTGCCTCCATCCTTGACACTCCCAGCCCCTGGGAGGCAGGGCTGGGTGAAACAGAGGCACCATGGGATGCTCCAGGCCATGCCCCAGGGCAGTGCGGGGGGG
>PVKA01046647.1:0-14803 GCA_004027165.1 Ctenomys sociabilis
GATGGGTCTGGGGCAGGCAACTAAGCAGTATTACAGAAGCAAAAAGCAAAAGTTAAGAGTCAAGGGGGGTACGGGGAGCTACTTGGTGGGAGTCTTCTCGGGTGAGTGGGGTTACATAAACCTATGGGGGGGGGTGCTGTTGTCAAGGGAGGGCGAGAAACAGTTTGTCTAAGGTCAGGCCCCAGCGGGAATAACAGGTAATGGCACCTGGCAGGTTCTATTAAGAATAACAGGATATGGGGAAGGGCTCTGCACCCAAGTGGGTTATAACAGATACTAGAATTACCCTATGTTTATCACTGCTAACAGGCATCACAGTCGTGTATGAAGTGAAGTGTCAGCAAGATAGCTCAGTGACCTCCAAGCACAGGGACAAGGGATAGAAGCCTGGTCCTACATGCCTTGCCAGCCCCGCCCCACCTCTGGGGCATGCTGAACTGTCAGATACGTGACAGGTATGATGGTGCACACATATAAGCCCAGCGCTGGGACAGCTGAAAACAGGAAGATCGCTATCAGTCTAAGCTGTGCAGTGAGACCCTGTACCAAATACTACATGAAAGGTGAGAGGAGGCTTATGTTAACTACAAGAAAAACTATTGAGCATCATAAATTCCATTCACCTGGGATTTCAAGAGCATTTGTTATAATTTACGAAGACTTATTACCGAAAAATATATATAAAGCAGGAAATCTTCGCATACAGAATAGGCAGGAATGTCTATTTAACAACATAGTTGATGAAACCTGAATTGGCTAGATGAGAAACATCTATAGGAAATAGGGAAGCAAAATGAAAAGGTGGTTTCATATGCAGTCCATTCAGATCTAGTAAGGGAATAATAGCAAAAAATTAATTCTCGTTGCTGATAAAAGTGAAATAACATTGCAGCATAAATTAGGTTATTCCAGCCTTCCTAGAACTTCCAATCCATATATATTTGTATTCTAGGGGTCTACAGGGTATTCAGAGCCTCATTGCTAGACTGGACTTGTAGTGATCCGTCTGTTGACAGCATCCCAAGAGCTGTGATTACAGGCTTGCACCACCACGCCCAGTCTCAATTGCCCTCTCAGCACGTTCTGGGCGCGGGGTCGGCACAGCAGGCCAGGGATCGAACCCCAACCCCTGTGTCTGCTTGCAGGCACTTTAATCTATTGAGATATTTGGCTGTCCCTTTCATATCTTATACGACAATGAATAATATGGTTTAAAGTTTTGAAATATACTAACTGCACCTGACAGGATGATTTTATGTAACATTTAAGGCTCGGTCCAAAAGCCACATCCGGGTTGTCCCACCTGGAAGCTTTCAGTGCATTTCTTAATTTTCCATTCTCTAGAGTAATTATTTTCTTTTCTCTCCCATATTCCCATAGCTCTTGTTTATACTCCTCTCAAGTGCCTGTCACGTGTAACTGGGGTGGTGGTGATTTGTGCCCGCGTCTCCTGGTAAAGCACGAGCTCCGAGCGTACAGGAGCGGCAGGGCTCATTGCTGGGAGATGACCCGCATTGCCTGTCACTTTGTGTGCTCTGAAGGCTGCTGAGAATGCAGCTGCATGTCTGCGTCGTCCTCCTGCACTGGGAGATTATTAGCTCAGTGCTGATAAAAGGTAAATATGAATTATCTTTCATTTAGTGCTAGGATGATCAGTACACACAGGGAAGGGAAATATTGCAGTGAGCATAACTGATAGGAATTTAGCTGAAGTGCTAACACTGTCTAGTCATAAATACATTCTAAATATCTAGGGAGCAGCTTCTTCGGTGGTGTCAGCCTCTCCCAGTGAAGTAGACCCTATGGGGTAATAAAGTATAGTTAGCACTTAAAGGTGGAAAAGGTGTGAAACAGTTTACTTTTCCAAGGAAATGAAGAGTTTTAATATTTTTTTTTCACCTTTAAGGGACTGTTCAGCTATGGAGTTTCTTTTTTTAATTTTTATTTATTTATTTTTTTCTTGTATTTGAGGGAAGGGTCTATAGGGTGTTCAGAGTCTCACTACTCAGTCAGAGTCATAGTGATACACCTGTTTGCATCCTCCCAAGAGCTGGGATTACAGGTGCATGCCACCATGCCCAGTCTCCTTTGCAGTCTCAGGGCACCCTGGGGGTAGTGCTGGCATGGAAGACCCAGGGTAGCTACAGAGTTTCTGTCAGAGAAGAAACATCCCATATTCTGCTTAAAAATTTGGTCTGCTTTAAAAAAAATATGCATATGTGTGTTTCCACATGTTTACAAAGAAGGTAACTTGCAAAACCAATCTTCCCACTGTCCAGTAAAGAATCTTGAATAAGAATCATTGGAATTTAGCAATGTCCCTCCACAAGCACTTCTACTTACTTTCTAAAGTGGGCCATCATTATACAACTCTATTAATTGATTTTTTTCTGTGTTTTCACTCTCATTGTTTAGAGAAAATGAAGGTCTATAGTTGATAATGTTTATGATCATTTATTGTAATTGTACAAAATAAAATTACTATGTGATTATGAAAGTAGTATGTTCTAATAATCAAAATTAAATTATCCTGAATTATAAGATATTGTACTGAGAAATAACCAAATAATTCATATTAAACAATTTGTTTCAGTTGTTTCTACTGGAATAATCTGTCTAGTTTTTAATCATATTAATATGTGAAATTCAAAGTCTCTTTGATAACAATATTGTATATGTCTGTTATGCATAATTTTTGTTGACTTTACAGTTCAATGTTAGACTTTTCTCTATATTACTTCTCTACTTTTTTTGTTCCTCATCTGCAGTGAAGTCATAATTTTGAGGAAGATGTTCACATTTACATTATTATGATACATATGGATTGCTTACCGCTAAGTGAGGATAGAGTCTTTATGTTGTTAGGGCCAGCCAAACAGCTCAGTGGATTAAAATGCCTGCAAGCAGGTGCAGGAGCCAGAGGTTTGATCCCCAGGCCTGCTGTATTGGTCCCGGGGACACTCTGAGAGAGTGATTGAGAAGGGGTATGGTGGCTCGCGCCTGTAATCCCAGCTCTTGAGAGGATGCAAACAGGCGGACCACTATGAGTCTCATCTAGCAGTGAGACCCTGAACACCCTCCAGACCCTTCCCTAAAATACAAAAACAAAAACAAAAACAAAAAAAAGAATCATTATGTTCTTATTGGGGTATTGTTCAGCATTAATTTTGTGTTTTGCAAATGTGCTGTAATCTATCAAGAAAGAAGACATTATGTTAAAGTAGAGGACTGAACCTGAAGAAACTCTGTGTTGCTAATGGATAACCTGAAGTCATACAAAATATATAACAGAGACCTATTAAATAAATGGGAAATAGTAGCCAAAACAAAAGTAATAAAATGAAAGTTAAAAGAAATGTAAGTTTCAATTATTTCTGGCTTAATGAAGCACTCATTTAAATGATAAGATCTATCTTCTCTTATATAATAAATATTAATTCACATCTATGAAGGTTAATAGTAAATGCAGGTTGCTGTATTAGCTTTTGCAAACTTCAAATACAGAACTTTAACAGTCTTCTGTTCGTCTTGTGCCTCAGTCTGGTTGGGTTTCAAAAGCAAAGCATAGAGATGGCTTCTTCCTTGATTAGGCTCAGAAGGATAAATTTGAAGGTAATTTCACTTAACTCTACTTTCTTCCGTGGGAATGTCTCCTTTTCTCTTCAAAAAAGTGGAGAAAGAATTTCATTGCATAATGTATTAAAGTTTACTTCTCTGTGCTATGAAAATGCATGGGATAGCTTCTATTTGCCTTGTTCTAACCCTGAAAACCTATTACTTTAGGTGAAGCTCGTTTTACCCTACGCAATAACTCCAGAAGCAGGTTCCATGATTTTACCAAAAGGCAAGAGCTGACCGATGCACAAATCACTCTTGTGTCATTACATTCCTTTCTTAAAATGTATCTGTTTCTGTCATGTCATAAAATATTAACAGATATAGATGGATGATTATAAATTCATATAAATTATGAAATACATACTGGGGGCTTAGTTTTCTAAAGTTTATCTCTGAAGGCAGATTGGTTTACTTGACCTCATTTTGACTGGGCTAAGTTACAAAGCTAGGTAATTCACTTCATTGAGGTTAGCGTGCACATTAGTTGAAAATTTATTTCTTTATATCAACTTCCTTTCAAATACTCAATGCAAAATAGACCCCCAATTTATAAACCAAAATGACAAACATGGTTCTAAATAATTTCCATTAAGGGAATGATGGAAAAAATTGAATTGTACATGCTAGTTTTATACATACTTTTTAGTAGCAGAGGTAAAAGCATTTTTTTTCCTCATGCCTCCCTGCATGTGTCAAAATTCTTTATCTTTTTCTTTTAATGTATTTGGTACAAAGTCTCACCATGCAGTTGAAACCCACAGTGATCCTCCTGTCTCAGCCTCCCCAGCAGTGGGATTACAAACATGCACCACCACCCTCAGTCTCGGTGGCCTGCTCAGTGTGCCTGGGGGCAGGGCCAGTGCATGGTACTAGGAATCAAGCCCCAGTCCCTGCACTTGCCTATGCAGGCACTTTGTCAGCTGAGCTATCTCATTGGCCTGAAATTCTTCACCTTTTAGAAAAAAAAGAAAAACCTACATTTATTTGCTAATTTTATGGCATACAAATATTTGAAATGTTCTACTCCATCAATTTTGAAATATATATCACTAACTGTACTTATAATATTCTACAGGAATCATAAATACTTCTCTCAATTAAAGTTAAGGAAAATAATGAAAAAATAATACATGGAAAAGCAGAAAATAAGCATAGTTTGGGATTATATTGTGTCCTGTTCTGCTGTGCTATTTTTGGAAATATTTGTATGTTCTTCAGCAAGCAATTATTGAGTTTCCTCTGCCCATTACACATTGACATAGGCTTGAGGCATAAACTAGGGAAAATAATGCATCCTGCTGGTGCTGATCTTATGCAAGGCTCTGGGGTGCCCCCTTTTTCTGTGTATCCCCAAATCCAGGCCATGGTATACAGAGGTTCTGGAGTTGAACACAAATCTGATATTCCAGGAGACCTAATGTCAAATCTTGGTTTAAATATTAATTACATGTGCAAGGATTTTCAATTCCTTTCACCTCTCTGAGCCATATTACCCACATTTATCAAAAGAGAATAGAATTCCTTGGAGCACTGAAAGAACTAAACAAAATAACCTGGGTAAAATATTCTCTAAAAACATTAGCACTCTGGGGCTGCTGAGATAGCTCAGCAGACTAAAGTGTCTGCTTAGGTAACTTTAGGCAAGTTTAGGCAAGCTTAGGCAAGAGCAGGGACAGATGTTTAATCCCTGGCACCACACACCACACCAACCTCACCCAATGGTGAGCCAATCAGAGTCTGGGCATAGCAATGTGCCCTTGTAATCCCAGAGTGGAGAGGTTAAAAGCAGGAGGATCACTATGAGTCCAACCTGTGTAGTGAGACCCTGTAACAACCAAATACATTAAAAAAGACAAAAATTACAATACCATCTGTGATTGAATAATAAACAGAATTTGAGAAAACACAATATTATTATTCTTCCTAAATATTTTTCTCTTCTTTGGCAATTTTAATGAATTGTATTTTCACTTTCTCAGGACTAAAATGCCCCTCAGTTTTTTTGAAAATTTGACAATCTATTTATGTAAAAATAAATCAACATGCTGCCTGTCTCCATCCCTGTAACTCACAAATTTCAACGTACAAAAGGATTTCAGGTTTCAAAGAGGAAGAATAGGGCAAACTGAAAGAAGACTTTTCATCCAACCAAGTGAATTGTAATTTCACCCAAAGCAACAGTTCATAATGGCCTCTTGTCTAGATTAATATAGAGAAGGGTGACTTTGTGGATGCCTGCTAGGTAACTCTGTAATGAGCAGCAACCTGTTTAATCAGGATCAGAGCCAAATGAATTTGGACAACAGAATTTTGCTGCTTTGAAGCTACTTAACTCATTAGAAGTCTTTTATATTACTGAACGTGCCTGTGGTCACATCCCTCCAACACAATCTTTCTTGAGAAGTCCACAGCTATTTGCTGAAATGCAATCTTTACTTTCTTCTCTTAAATTAATTTTTGGGAAGCAAATAACAATGAGGCAGTTTCAAAACAACTTAGTAGGACAATTGTAATAATTAATACATTGCATACTGCTGTCTTCTTAGTAGTTAGCCATAGTGGAAGATGCAGACATGATATCCTGTCCAAACACTATTAGTACAAATCTTTCTTCTCATTGGATTAAGAGGAAGTACCTGTACAGCTATCCTAACTATTTTGTATATACAGATACAAAATGGTCTTTCATTTATTTATTCTCTTTTTTATTCAGTTGTGTCAGAGAAGGGTATTCTATTGCCATTTAAATACTGTAGGGCCATGACTCATCCTACGGCTAACACTGACAAAGGACATACAAGCTGCGGTACAGGGTTTCAGGGTAAATTCTGAAGGGATTTGACTGACCTTGTCAGATAAAATAGTTACATTCCTTGTTATATAGGTCTTGCTTTATATTGGTCTTAACCATCCAGAAGAAAAGTACAAAACAAGATATGAAAAGTAAAGCCATATTCATATGCTGAGCTGTAAAGGGCTCAAGTCAACAACTTCTGACTTTGCCAATCCTATGGATAACCTACTTCTATTATGAACTACTGGACTATATTGCATTATTTTGCAGTCATTATTTTCTAAGGAGAGCTCTAAACAGACCCCCTATTTGGAAAGCAAAACCATAGAGGAGAAAAAAAAAAAAAAACACTATACTGTCCTACTTATTATGACTTACTGTGAATTTTTTGAAATGGTGTCAAAACATATATGGACATCCAAATTAGGTTTAAATGTAGTATAATATTCACTTGAGGATTACACAGAACAGGTAAGTTTAGAGGTTTTAAGAAAGTAATCAAAAGTACTTTTATTATTCATGCCAAGCTTCCCCTTGCTTCAAATAGGAAATGGCTAAATGGATGAGAATTGGAGCCTAGCTTCTGGGAATCAGCTGCAGGCCCAGTGACGCTCGGTAGTACTGAGTCAATATCCCAGCCTATTTCATAGAATTCAAGGGCAATGCGGCTCATCTGATGACTAAGACAAAGGAAAGGCAGAGGCTCTTTAAAAATAGCCAAAGATTTTTCACTCTAGCAAAGGTAGATTTCCTCCCTTTCAATTGCAGTTGATAAGACAGAAAGTATAAAGGCAGGCAGGGCAGTCTTTCTTGCAGGGAGACTGATTCCGCAGACCCACTGATAAAAATTTGTTTGCTTGTACTTTTGAAATCTGGAAGAACTAATTCTGCACAGCTTTTAGCATGACCTTTGATTATCTCCCTAATCCTTACTTGCCAGGACAAGTAATAAAGCTGCCCTTTGCAGAATCCGTATCTTTAGAAGAAACCTCTGAATCCAAGTTCAGAGGTGAAGAAGAAGCAGGCTGTAATAGAATGTAATGATATATTTTCTCCCCCAAAGGACAAAAGAAAATAATTCAGAACAAATATCCAATTAAAATGGATTTTATTGCATCTAATAATTAATTTGGATATTATAAAGATATAAATATAAAAATGCCCAATACTACTTTTTCCTGTTCATGTATGAAATATAGTGTGGAAAAGATTTTTTCAGTATTTTCATTTTTATTTCATATCAAAGAAGGGAGAATCTACAAAAACACAACATGATTTTTTGAGAATCAGATGTTCAATATACACTATTTCAACTAACTTGCTCTAAAACTCTGATTAGTAAGATTATTTTTTCTTTATAATGATAATACATGATGCCTACAAAGAAAAAAGACCTTCCCCAAGATCATATCAATATCAAATAAAACACTCTGGTTTCAAAAATAATTCTATTAATAACCAAAGGAGGAAAACAAAGAAAGAAAAGAAAAAGGAAAGAAAGGGGCTGAGTATACTTATTCTCCTCAGCTCTAACTATGCACCTGCCCACTAAATACCACAGAGAATACTCAGAGGTTATAGTATTTTTAACTAAGTATTTGAGCCTTCAATACTCATTTTTCAAACTGAGTTTTGAGGGCTTGGATTAGGTACAAGTAGTACATGTGAAAGATCTCTCACGCTTTGAGCTAGGCATAGTGCAATCCTTAAAGTTAGAGGATGGTAGCTACCTCCTCCAAGACTGTTCATAGTGAGTGATGAAGAGAATGATTTCAACCCAGACCATTGCAGTTGGAAGCCTTTCCTGAGTAGGTATATAACTAGAAACAATGCACCAAGTCTGTAAATTTTTAGAAATGATTAAATGATTTGACACGTGAGAGGAGTTCATTAGCTTATGACTTGTGTTTTCTATTGTATATTTTAACAGAAGGAACTCAGGGACAGTACAGAGAAAATGTACTGACAATTAAAATAGAAAGGAATTTTGAGTATGCAAGTTGATAAGATAGAAAGTACAAAGGCAGGCAGGGCAAAATAAATATCCAGACATCCAACACAAAGAAAATAAATCATTCACTTTTTAGGCAGTATCCCACCCTGTGTAAAGGTTGGATGATTAACACTGTTGCATACAAAAATGACCACAGTTGTCCAGTTGGAAGCTGTGGCTCTTGTTCAGATTGGGATGGGACAGAGGATCATGTTCAGGTGAGGTAGCTATTTTAATTTTTTAAATTAAAAAAATACTTATATTGATTGATAGATTGATTTGATATAGGATCTCACAACAGCTTGTACACTTGTGGTGATCCTCCTGTTTCATCTTCCCCAGTGCTGGGATTATAGGTGTGTGTCATCACACCTGATTTCAATGGCTGGCTTGGCATGAGGTCCACATGGCATACAGTACCAGAGATTGAGCCCAGGTCCTTGCGCTTGTCAGGCAGGTGCTTAGAAGGTAAGGTATGCTGATAGTGTGTCCAGAAGGAGCCAGAATCATCATGCCTGATGACAGGAAGAACTAGAATAAACTGGAATTTTACAACATTGACTCAGAATGCTCTTCATATTCTAATCAAGAGCTGAAATTTATCATCAGGCAATACTCCAGGAATTATTTGGCTACTATAGAAGGATGACTTGGATTAGTCCAACACACACAAAAAAAATATTAGAAAAGCTATCAGGCTTTCCCACAGAACTTAAGGGTATGGGGCATATCTGGACTTTTCACAGTACTAAATAAATGCATGGGAAACATTTCAGGCATCAACATAGTTAAAAATCTTCGTTATCTTATAAACTCACCATTCAGGGGACAAATTGTGCCTCTAAATCTATCCCTCAGAAAAGTATGAAAATGAAGTATAAAAAGTAAAGCTATATTAATATGCTGAGCTGTAAAAGGCTCCAGTCAACGACTTCTGACATTGACAGTCCTATGGAAAACCCAATACTATTAAGGTCTACTGGAGTATATTAGAATATTTTGCTGAATTCACACACCTACAATATTTAAATGACAATGGAATACCCTTCTTTACAAAGCTAAACAAAAATAGGGGATACAGGAGAAGGACCATTTTGTATCTGCATGTACAAAATAGGATAGATTTACAGCTGATTTCTCTTATGTCAATGAATAGAAGGATTTTTAGTAATAGTGTTTGGACAGGATATCATTTCTGCATCTTGTACTATGAATAACCACTAAGAAGCCAACAATATGCAATGTATTAATTATTGAAACTGTCCTACTAATCAGTTTTGAAACTGTCTCAGTGCTATTTGTTTCTCAATAAAATTATTAAAAAAAAGAAAAACATAATTTGTATATTTTTCATTTTCATATGTTTAATGTTCAGGTGCATACTTTTGTTGTATGGGTGGTAGTGAGCTCTTGTTACTTAAGTTGTAACAACCACCATACTTTCAAAATAAAATATAATTTTAGAAAAACATCTGTTCTCTTGTTTGTTTATGTTATCTTTATAGAGCATGCATCTCTGTTCCATGTATACTCACAGGTCTATCATTAGAGATGATAATGATGGTAATTCAAGAGACCAACGAATATTAATTAATTTTTCTTACAGATCACTGAACTAATGGCAAATAGGATATAATTGCTTTTGCCTGTGTATGGTTCCACTTTTGATCGAAATCAGGCAAGTTTGGGTTTCATCCATGGATGAGGAGAAGAGAGTGTAGCATGGAAAGGACATCTTTACCAGAGGAGACCATCGCCCTTTCTGACACTGCAGGTGTGAAGTTCTTCTCAGTCAGATCCTATAATGAAGAAGACTCTGCATATGATAGCCCTACAGTGAGCACTGGAAGCCAGAGGATTACCTTACTTTTCTCTTTGGTCCTAAGCATTTCCTTGTTCAGTGTCTACTTTCACTTTCTTCTGTAGCTGTGCGCTTTTTCTCTTGTTCTTTCTGTCTCCTCATTGTATGAGATAAAATAACGATTTTTGAAACACATTGTTTTCCATTTCTTGGAGGTAATGAGGTGGACACGCTTACATTAAGAACCAAGTAATAAGATTGGAATTAAACATTATGCTGCCTTTATTTTCAGCTCTTTGGAAGACAAGTCAGTTTCACAGAATTACTTTAGCACACATAGGGCACTTAAATAAAACAATAAGCCAGAAATCTCTAAAATATTTGCTGAGAAGAAACACTATTTAGGCTAGAGTGAGAACACAAGACTATGTTCAGGGGCTAGTTAGCTCAGCAGATTAAAGTGCCCCCAGGACACGCTGAGATGGAGATTGAGACTAGGGTGGTGATGTGCGCCTGTAATCCCAGCACTTGGGAGTCTGAAAACAGGAGAATCACTATGAGTTCAATCTGTGCAGTAAGACCTGTAGACTCTGTACTAAATACTTAAAAAAAAAAGACTGTGTTCAAAGAGTACAGCTCTATTTATAAATGCTGTGATACTCTGCTCCACTTCCAGCAGGTTATGACCATACAATTTGGCCTGCTGGAAAACTGTAAGTCGAAGTGATATAAATGCCATCTTCAGGCTGAAATTAGCAAAAGTTGGGTCTCCTGCAACCTTGTACATTTTTCTTTATCATGGTCATCTTCAGAATGTGCTTCACAAAGCATAACTGCAACATATTTAAAAGCAAAGAGTCAGATTATATTTTGGAATTTGAAAAAGAAAGTAAGCTGTGATTTAGGAATTTCTCTTCTATTTTAACACAGTTTTTCCTAAATAGTGTAGTAATTATAATTGAAGGATGAGATCATTTTAGCCTAATTTTGAAAAACACATAGAATTTTACTAACAAGAGAAAAGAAGTATAGCTGTTCCAGATAAAGGCATGGATAGCTGGAAAGAAAGAATGGAACTTCATGATCTGTTGATGGATTACTGAAGCTCACACTTAGTAAATTGGGTAATGATTTTTGTGAACTTTGGGAAGTCATGCATTATTAACTCTAATTCTTAACTAAACTTCAATTTATAATCTTAAATTTTTACTTATTTAAATATAATGAGAATTACTACTACAAATTATAATTCATAAAAATTAGAATCATTTATCTTGAAAATAGGTTAAGACAATCCAGTTTGTGGAGGAAAAAAGAATGAAGTATTATGATCCAAACCTCAAAGATTTCTGTCCTGATATGCTCCACAATAGGAATCTCAGAAAAAGAGGGGATTTAAAAGCTTAATCATGGGGCCAGGGAGATGACTCAGTGGAATAAGCGTTTCCCTGGCAAGAACAAAGGGCCTGAGTTCAATCCCTGGTTCCGTCAAAATAAATAAATAAATACAATAAATATTAAAAATAAATTTTAAAAAGCTTAGAGATTATATTTGCAAATACAATGGTTGAACATTTTCCAAATTTATGAAAAATGTGAAGTTAAATGTTCAAGAAGCTCACCGAGCTCCAATTAGAAGAAAATCAGAGTGCCACATTTAATTGCATCATAATCAGTCTGCACAGTAAAAGCCAAGGACTTGTGAAAGCAGCAAGAGAGAGAAGACATCGTGAGCAAGTTATCTATAACACAATTAATCAACAAGGTCTTACAAGAAAGCACAGAGGTCTGAAGGATATGGGATAGCATATTCAAAGTGCTGAAAGGTTCAAAGTATGTCACAAAAGATATTATGTTCAGTTCTTCTGGAAAAATACTCCAAAGGGGAAGAGCTGGCTAAAATGGACTCTCCAATCCTAGCTTTTGAAGGAATCTCTGCACTGATTTCCATACTGGTTGTATGAGCCTCAACTCCCACCAACAGTGAAGAAGGGTTTCTTTTCCCCAGAGCCTCTCCAGTATTTGTTATTGGTTGAACTCTTGATGAGAGCCATTTTTCTGGCATAAGATGGAATCTCAGCATTGTTTTAATTTGTATCTTTTGGATGATCAATGATGTTGAATACTTTTTTTCATTTCTTTACCATTTGTATTTCTTCACCTCAAATGACCTTTCTTTGGATTGCATTTGTGAATTTTGAAGGCCTGGCTTTATTATTATTATTATTATTATTATTATTATTATTATTATTATTGTTATTATTCTTTGTATGTTCTAGATAAAAGTCCTTTGTCTGAGGGACAGGCAGCTATAACTTTTTCCTAATGTATGGGTTTTCTTTTCACTTTGTTGGTGATTTCATTTGATGTTAAGAAATGTTTAATGAAAACTGGATCAGAATTATTGATTCTTTGAAGTATTCCCTGTGCAGTTTGATTTTTCTTCATAAACTCTCTACCTGTCCCTGTCTTTTTTAAAACATTTCTATGTATTTTCTCCTCCTTCAGTTTTAATATTTAAGTATTTGAATCATTTTGAATGTAGCTTAGCTCAGGATGATCGACCTGGATCCAGTTTTAGTTTTCACCATGTAGAAAGTAAGTTTCACTGGCACCATTTATTAGAGAGGCTGTCTTTCTTCCAGTGAGCATATTTGGCCTCTTTTTCAATGATAAGGTGACTAAGTGTGTTTGGAGTTGTGTCTACATCTTCTTATCTGGTCCATTGATTCTCAGGTCTGTTTTTTTGCCAGTTTTATGCTGATTTTCATCACAGTAGCTTTGTATTATAATTTCAGATTAGGGATTATGATGTCTCTTGCCTGTCTTTTGCTGCCCAGGATTGCTTTTGCTATTCTGTTTTTTGTTTGTTTGTTTTGTTTTTGTATTTTGTTCTGGGACACGCTATGAGGGTCAGGCTTGTGGTGATCTTCCTGTTTTCAGCCTCTCCAGCACTGGGATTACAGGCATGTATCACCATGCCCAGACGCAGTCACCAGCCCAGCATACCCGGGGGTGGGGCTAGTGTGGCATTTGGTGCCAAGGAGTGAACCCCAGCCCCTGTATTTGTCTAAGCAGGCACTTAGTCCCCTGAGCTATATTGCTGGCCTGCTTTTGCTATTCTGGATCTCTTCTGGTTTCACATGAATGTTAGGAATGTTCTATCTAGATCTGTGAAGTATACTAGTGATATTTTAATTGGGATTTCATTGACTCTGTAGAACAATTTTCAGAGTATGGCCATTTTAATAATATTGGTTCTTCCTGTCCATGAACAAGGAATATCTTTCCATTTTCTGAAATTTTCTTCGATCTCTTTTTTCAGAATACTATAATTTCACTGATAAATCTTTTATTTTGTGAGGTAGATATCTAAGTATCCCATTTTTAGGGGTGTTGTTGTGAAAAGCATGTCTACCCTAATTTCTCTTGGGGTGCATTTTTTGTGTGTATATAGAAATACTATTGATTTTTCAGTGTTGATTTTGTATCTTACTATGCTACTGAATGTGGTTATTAAATCCACTTGTGTCTTAGTGAAGTTTTAGGGGTCTCTATGTTCCCAGCAATATACTGAATAGGAATGGTGATGGTGGGCATCCTTGTATCATTCCTGATTTTAAAGTGAAGGCTTTCAACTTTTGTCCTTTTATTACAATGGTGGCTGTTTTGTCATCGATGGCTTTTATCAAGCTGTAAAGACCATCTATTCTGATTTTCTAGGGTTTTATCATGAATGAGTGTTGAACTTCGTCAAAAGCTTTTTGTGCATCTATTGAGGTGATTATGGTATTTTATTCTTTGGTTCTGTTGAAGTTGTTATTACATTTATGGATTTACATATCTTGAACTATCGCTGAATTCCTGTAATGAATCTCTCTTCATTGAAATACATAATCCTCTTGATTTACTGCATGCTGTTAGAAACATTTTGTTGAAGATTTTGGCATCTATGTTTATTAGGGAGATTGGCCAGTAATATCTTTTTTGGCTGGTTGTTTCTTCAGTTTTGGTATCAGAGATATACTTTCCTCCAGGAATGAATCTGAGACAATTGCTTGGCTTCCAGTTTCATTGAAGAGTTTGAGAAAATTGGCATTAAACCTGTAAATTTGGAGCTCACCTGAGTTTCATGATGTTGCAGTACAGGTTCTTGTATGTCCTGAGTCTTCGCTGACCTTGAAAGGCTAGGGCCAAAATGTTGGCTGGCCTTGGGGCTCTTCTATTTCTCCAACTCTGACTTGTAAATTTAGATTGTTAACCATTCAGAAGAAAAGCTGATTAGTATCCTGCAGCATATGCCATTCATTTTGCCTTATTGGACTCAATTGATTTTAGTTATTGTATGTTTCCTTTTGTATTTCTGCTTTTTGCTTGTTATACTAGGGAGACTATACAATATTTACACATGTGTGTCTGGTTTATTTCACTTATGAGTATATGTTCAAGTGGCATCCACTTCAGTATAAATGCTTCAAACTTATCATTCTTAATAGCTGAGTAATACTTCATTATATAGAAATACCACATCTTTTTCAACCATTCCTCATGTGATGGACATCTTGGTTGTTTCCAAGATTTTGCTATCACACATTGT
>PVKA01046648.1:0-14800 GCA_004027165.1 Ctenomys sociabilis
GAACCTGTACTGCAATATTATGAGACTCAGGTGAGCTCCAAATTTTCTGAGCAAGGAGATTGTGGAGCCACAGAGGAAAGAGATTGAAGTTCTATAGTGTGCCTGGGGAGAGTCACATGAAGAGAAAACTTTCTCTCAGGCTCTCACAGAGAGCAATCTGGTCAAGCATTGGCCATGACTCATCCACATGGATGACACAAAAGAAAGATCTTGAGAGACATCCATACTGCTAGATAAGAGACGAGGAGTGTGGTGTCACATGAACCTACTTACTACTTTGTGGGAGTCTACCTTGGTGTTTTCCAATCTAGCACAGAGCAGGTTCTCTCCATTTCAGCCCTGCAGTCTGTTTCACTACAACAGACACAATCATTTAGCCGTCATTGTAAGATGCTTCTTGGCAGCCTCTGTGGTGTTCCTTGCTCTCAGGATTATGAAAACATGGTCAGCCATTAAAGTACTTTGGGCCAGTCTGAGCTCCTTCAGTTGCTTCACCTGAGTTGTCTTGCTTTTCAGAGACATAAAATGTCACTCTCAAAAGTCTTGGGCCCTTGGCACATACCTGAGGGTGCACCTGTTCTTCCTCTGCTATGTTTTGTGTCTCAATATCCACCCAATCCTCATGCGGTCATAGGGCTTTTTCAGAGGCTTGTTAAGAGTGTGTGATGTTGGGATTAGGAGCCTGTGATTACTAAATCAGTCCACTGACTTGTTTGCCAATGACCTAATCCCAGCAATCTGGATTCAATAAAAGGAGCAGAAAGACACTGGCGTGCTTCACTTGTTGCTGTAGCTGTCCTCTGCTGTCATGTTACCCCTCCGCCACCCTGAATTGAGGTCAGTGAATTATGGAGTAAAACATCCACAAACTGTGAGGTAAATAAACTTTTCAACCTTTAACTTCGAGTATTGAGTATTGCCTCTCAGCTATGAGAGAAAAGTAATCTAAGACATCTCCTGAGCTTCTAAAACTTGTATGGCCTGCCCATTCCAAACTTTTACTTACAAAGACTTTAAGAAAGTAAATTTCTTAGACTTAGCAATCTTTTCTTACTGTTTTGTGTGTCATATGCTGAGAAATGCCTGAGATATTTTTATATAAGAATGTTTGGTTTATACATCATTCTTTTAGGCATTCTGGTAATCCAGGATGAATGACTTGAAACCATTCATTTAAATCAATCATGTTTTAAGTTTAATTTAACTTTTTAAGGTACATTGATGAATGCAGGCATTTACACCTGCTAGGCAAGTGCTCTGTTAAAGCACTACCCACAACTTCAAATCAATTAAATTTAAACTGGCAAACTTTTTCATTTTTTAAAATGTATTTTAATATGTTACTTAAAACACAAATGTTTTACTTATTAATTTAATCTTCTGAAATGTTTATCATTTCCTTATTGTAAAAATTTTAAGATCCTCTCCTCTTTTTGAAATATATATATATATATATATATATATGTATTATAGTATAATATTTTATACAATATACTATGTAATTGTAGAATTAAATGAGCCATTTTGAAGAATACTTTCATTTTTTTCTTTCTTATTAAAATGATGCCTAACATTGTGGTATGTACCCCAATAGAAGCTTTTCATATCTAATTCTTTAGTTTCAATTTAAGACTACTAAATAATGTTATCTATAAAATAAGGCTTTGATAAAATTAAGTTCTCTGTAATGTGATTTCTCATTTTTAAAATAAAACTGTGATAATTTCTGTTCTTTCCATTTGTTTTAAAAATTATATGTTGCTTTAAAATATATTTAAATAAAATTTGGAATGAAATACTTGTTTTGTAAGTGTTTATCATATATAAACAAGTGAACACTAATAGTGTTTGTGGACAGGATATCATGTGTGCATCTTGTACAAAGAATAACCACTAAGACAACCATATGCAATGTATTAATTATTGAAACTATCTTAGTTGGTTCTGAAACTGTCTCAATGTTATTGTTTCTCAATAAAATTATAAAATAAATAAATGAATAAGTGAACAGACAAATAATTCAGCCATTGATAAACATGCCTGTGAATTTTCTATGAGCTTCAAAACTGTGAAGTGAAGGACTGGGGAGATAGCTCAGTAGAATGAGTGCTTGTCTGGTAAGTGCAAGGTTTTGAGGTCAATTCCCAGTACTGTAAAACAAAACAAAACTGTGAAATGAATCCACTGAACATTTACTGGTCATGCTGAGATAGATAAGCTTCATAACTGCCCATACTTATGTAAAATAGCCAAAAGCAATTCTGTCCTTCTCTAAGCTTCAAAGTCCCAGCTGCAGATATGGACAGAGACAGCAGTCTTCATGTTCTTTCCCAAATCTGGCATTCTTAAGCCTGTTTGTGTGATGGGCATCTCCCTTACCTCTTACTTATTGCGATACCTTGAACAGATTATTTTTCCAGTTTAACTACAAGAGTTTTAAAGAAAAAGTCATGAACATTTACAAAAATCCAAGGGTGCTATTTATAGGACCCTGATGACTCTTTCATCAATTTAATGTTTTTCACTTGGGCTTGTTGTCTCTCCTTTTCCACTGCTGTTGCTGTTACAATTATTGAGATGATTCTTTCAGCTTCTGGCTTCAAAATTCCTTGACTTTCTTTCTGCCACAGTCATTCTACTTCTTCTTTGTCAACTCATTTTTTTTGGAGAGATGTATGTCAACACCTGTAACCTCTCCTGACCTGAAGTTCAGCTACAGGGGTGCTGTCTGCTCTTTTGTGCTGCTTCCTCTATTTGTCTAACTCTGGCAACTCTTCTAACAATTTATGACTCAACATTCTCTCAATGTTTCTACATTTTTATAAGGAATAAACCTTATTTTCTTTGTCTATAAATTTTGATTTCAAAATGTAACACTGAAAATATACTTGTCACCTTGCTTGAACTATAAACATCATCTAATAAAGAGAAATCCATCATGATTGTGTGTGCACACACACATACACACACAGAGAGAGAGAGAGAGAGAGAGAGAGAGAGAGAGAGAGAGAGAGAGAGAGAGACAGATTGTGAATATTCTCTTAATTTAACTTAGGACATCACTTCCTTTTGATTTTCCTTCCCACCTCACAATTCCTTTTGTAGTATCTGCCTTCCTTTTATGCTCAGCAAATTCTGTAACTGTTCTATGCCTCTATTCTTGGGCCTCTTGCTTTCTCCTTCTAAAGAATGACATTCAGTCTTGTGCATTAATTGTCAGTATAATAGTTATGCAATATCTTGTCTGTAGCCAAGTCACTGCTGCTCAACTCATGCGCATATACTGAAATGCTCACTGCACAGATGTACTAGTCAACAAATGTTTCTGTGAAAATTGTTGAGCCCAGAGCAACACTGCCTTTAAAACTGCTCTTCGTGGTCTATATTCTATATTAAACCAAACAAAGTTTTTGGTACTTTTCTTGAGTTCTTGTCAGTTTCTCACATCTTCCCACAAATCCTGACAGTTTTTCCTCCCTGAACTACAGAATGAATCATGTTGACAATACTTCTTCCAAACATCCTTCCAAATCTCCTGAATGTCCATGAGTTGGAAGGAAAATCAAGAGGAAGTAATGTTCTAAATTTAATTCAGGGCCTTGACGATAGCTCAGTGGTGCAAGCACCTGCCTGGCAAGTGTAAGGTCCTGAGTCTGTTTTCTGGTACTAAAAAAAAATTCTAAACTTTTGTTCACAGAGTGTGTTCATGGGGGTGATGAACTTCTGTATGTTAAATGATGGTTATACATCAACGTTACATAATTCATTTTTATACTTTTCTGCTGGATGGTTAAGACCAAGATAAAGCAAGACCTATATAATAAAAAATGTAACTTTTTTATCTGATGAGGTCAGTCAAGTCCCCTCAGGGTTTATCTTGTAATCCTGCACTTCACTTTGTAGATCCTTTGTCTGTGTCAGCCATGTGGATGAGTCACATGGCTTGACCATTTTGCTCTCTGTGAGAGCCTGAGAGAAAGTTTTCTCTCCATGTGACTTTCCCCAGGAACACTATAGATCATCGGTTGCCTTCCTCTGTGGTTGTATAATCTCCTTGATCAGAAAATTTGGGGCACAACTGAGTTTCATGATGTTACAGTACAGGTTCTCCTATCTCCTGAGTTTTTGCTGACCTTGAAAGGCTAGGGCCAAATGTTGGCTAAACTTACGGTCCTTCCACTTTTACAATTTTTGATCTGTGAACTTTGGTTGTTCACCATTCAGAAGAAAAGCGATTGGTACCCTGCAGCATATGCCATCCAGTTTTCCCTGTCTGACTCAATTCTGTTTAGTTGTTGCTGTACATTTCTATTTGTATTTCTTCTTTTCACTTCTTATACTAGGGAGACTATAAGATATTTGCACATGTGTGGCTGATTTATTTCACTTATGAGTACATGTTCAAGTGGTATAAACTTCAATATAAATGCTTCAAGTTTATCATTCTTTATAGTTGAGTAATACTCCACTACATAGAAATACCACATCTTTTTCAACCATTCTTCATGTGATGGACATCTTGGTTGTTTCCAAGATTTTTCTGTCACAAATTGTGCTGCTATAAACATAGATATACATATATCACTATAATATGATGTTTTCAGTTCCTCTGGGAAAATTTCCAGTAGGGGGATAGTTGGCTTGAATGGGATTTCGAGTAAGTTGATATGTAAATGCCTATAGTCCACAACTTCTTCAGATAACTCATTATTATTGTGGACTGCTGGACTGTTTTGATTGTGTTGCCAAGTTCAGGCACCTATAATGGTTTAATGACAATGGAGTGCCCATCTTTGACAGGACTAGACAAAAAAGGGGGATACAAATGAATAACCATTCTGTGTTTGTTTTAACAGTACAGGTAGGATAAATATGCAGTTCTTCTGCATAATTCCATGAGAGACAAGATTTGCACTGATACTGGTTGGACAGGATATTATGTCAGCTTCTAGTACCATGGACAACCACGAGGAAGATAACAAGGTAAAAAGCATTAATTATTGAAACTGTGCTATAATTCAGCTTAAAAAAATAAGATAAATGGTTATACATCAAGCAGTGAAACAAGTACATTTTGAGTATTATACTTAGAAGCCCTGAAATTTGTGATATCTGCAAAGAGCACTATGTCTATGGAGAGACAGCCTTGAGAGTAAGGTTAGAGAGGAAGGTCCACTTGGGGTATGTTTATGCAGAAGTCTGACATTAGAGGCACAGACATTTAGACATTCACAATGCCATAGACAGGGACAGCTTTCTAGGGCACACACACCAAATTGTAAATATGCTGAATTCAAATTCTTCACTCACTTCTCATTTCATTCTGGGCAAAAGTCACGTGTCTAACAGAACATCTGAAGATTTTTGTTTTCCTTTGTCTTCTTTTCATTGACAATTCTGAAGATGCCTTAGATTGAAAGCTTTTAGCACATTCCGGTCTTTTTCCAGGAATTGAACTCATGACTTGCTCTTGCTAGGCAGGCACTATGCTGCTGAGCTATCCTCCAAACCCTAAGCATGTTCATTATGTCATGAGTTATCCTCCCTCAGAGAACAGGAGGGCTTTATTATTTTCCTTTATTATTATTTATTAAGCTATTATTCTTTTTTATTTTCTCTCTCTCCTTCTCTCCATGAATGTAGAGGTTACATTCTGCTTAATTCATCATTGTACCACTATGTACTCAGTAAACCTAATCAAGCTATATATAAATTTATTAAGTGAATATAGTAATCTTCCATTTTTCTAGGATGTTTACATCATCAGCAATTGTATGATTTCTATTGTGATGACACATTTTCCTCAGTACTGGATAACTATTACTTTCTGACCTGAACTCAAGATGTGAGACTACTTGCATATTTTGACCTGTAGAGAATCCTAGGATTCTGAGAAAATTAATACATAAGGGGGCCATTTTTAAACAAAAAGGAATGCATAAAATGCATATAAGTTCCCACAGCCAGTAAACTCCTGTTTTTCTATTACCATTCTTTAAAAGGCACACCTTTAATTTTAGGTTTTGAAATTGTAAATACTTAGGTTTTAAAATGTCACTGGCTCAAAAAACCTAAGCAAATATATACATTAATTCATAGTTACTTTTTGTGCTGAGAATAGTTAAAATCTGCTGTTAGTACCTTTTAAGAATACAGCACATCTTTATTGATTTCAGTTACCATGTTGTACAATGGGTATGCTTTATTTATCCTTGCTAGTTAACTGAAATCAGTACCCTTTTAGAAAGCATCTCTCCATACTCATTCTATTTGCTGCCATTCCCTTCTCACTGGTAATTGATAATAACCATTCACCTATTTTCTATAAATTTTCTAAGTATCCTGTGACACAAATCTTCAAAATAACCCTGAATAATCAAGCCCAAGTTTCACAAAATAGCAACTCAATATTAATGCAATTTTACATTGATTTTTATCTTATTCCAAGATAAAATGCTTGCTTTCATGATTTTTTTTTTCACAGTTTTTTTCTGAAAGGACCAAGGCTAACTAAATTTTTCAACAGATGTCCCAAATAGTCTCTAGTATATAGTAGGCACTTCATTAACATTTACAGAATAAAATAATTATAGACTACTATAAAGACAAGAATAATTATCACTCTCTTTTAGATTTACTTTTGTGAGACTCAATATGTCTGATTTATATCCTACAGTAGATTAGTAGATAACCATAGATCAAATACTAAAAGCAAAATATTCCAGAAATCACTAATAATTTTAATCTTAATTTTCCCTTATTGACCTAAAAGACATGTTTCTGATCAAACATTTGAAATGCCTTATATTTTAAAGGAATGATGAATTACAGCATGAAAATTTTCATGAGGGCTTTGTACTAAACTGCACTCTTGGAAAATAAATCACAGCTGCAATTTCCCTCTAAAACTCAAGAAACTTGTTTGCTTTGCACCTGAAGTAAATTATCTTGTCTAACAACCATGTTTGTAGTCATTGAATTTCTAGTAGCTCTTCAGTAGATAAAATTCAAGTGAAATATATGAATGAGGATAAATTGCTTCATATGACTTGGCTTATAATAAGGTATGAGGCCACCATTACAGTGGCTGATAGTACTCTTCAGTCACCTTTAATTTCTGTTCTCAGCAGTAAGGAGGGACAAGCTCATTCCCTAAACGCTTCTGGCTAGTGATGACTGACATATGGATCGTCATAGTCCCTTGATCTAGTTTGGCTAGAAATAATTTTTAACTTTAGACATAGACAATGGGGACAATATTTAAACTGCAAAGAGGGGCCTTGGTAGATAGCTCAGTGGAATAAGCATCTGCCAGGCAAGTGCAAAGATCTGACTTTGATCTCCGGTACTGCATGCCATGCAGGCCTGCCCTGGGCAGACATTGCTGGCCACTGAAATAGGGCATGCTAGCACATGGCTATAATCCCAGCACTGGATTATACAGGAGGATAACTATGAGTCAGAGTTGCATAGCATGACCTTGCAATAAATAAATAAATAAATAAATAAATAAGTAAATATTGACTGATTACAAAAATAAAGTGTGCAGTGCACTCAGTAAATGGGCTGTAATGCTCACAGTTTGCCTTCCACATCCAGCCTATCTTGCTACACTTGTTATTTCTTTGTTTTCTCACACTTATCCTATCACAAATTTCTAGGAAATGTGCAAATAAATGAGAGTGTATTTTTTGGCCTTCATCTTATATTATAATAACAAGTTTTCTGTTAGGGAGTGTCTTCAGGAAGCTGCAAACAGTTTGGGGAGGAAGAATTATTTCTTTACTGAGTATTCAATGATCATGACCAAAGTTTTAGGTCAGAGTTTGACATAAAAATGTAACTGAAAATTTACAAGGTTTACATTTTATTTTTTAATCTGATGAAACATATAGAAAACTTCTTGAGATCTAGGAAGCTCTTACTATCTAAAATAGAATCTGGCAAAAATGTGTGAGTATAGAATTCAGGATGAAACAAAAGTTAGAATTACCAGGGATTCAGATTGTAAGAGCAGCTCTGGGATTTCTTCCAGTTTGGATTTTGCCTACTTGAACTTACTAATACTTAATATGTCAGTTTTCCTTTCTGAGAGTTCTCCAATCTTGAATACACAATAAAAGACACTTCATGCTTATTTGTTTTTATTGAGGGCGAGTTAAAAATATATTTATCTATCAAATAGTTCTCAGCGAGGTGTAGTGGCAAATTCCCATAATCTCAGCACTCAGGAAGGGAGGCAGGAAGATCATAGAGAGATCAAATCCAGCCTAGAGGATATATATTGAGTTTAATGCAGCCTGAACATAGCAAGCCCATGCCTCTTAAAAAGCAATCTTACAAAGTACTTTGAAACTCTCTAAACCTGTAAAATGCAAACAAGTACTTTAGTTTTTGGTGGTACCAGAGATCGAACTCACAACCTTACACTTGTCAGGTAAGCACTTATTCCACTGAGCTATCTCCCCAGCCCCCATAAGCACAATTTTTTTCAATAACCATTTTTTTCTATTCTATAAACTGCGCAATAAATTTTCTTGTTGACCATAAGTATATAGTACAATTAGATAGTATAAAGCAAGAAATCAACTTATATATTCAACAATTTTTATTTCAGTGCTAGGGAGATGGCTCAGAAGAATAAGCAAAAGGGCCTGAGTTCAATCTTCAGTTCTGCCAAAATATAATAAGTTTTATTTAATGAAAGATTAAGAAGTGTTTGACTGCAATGAACAATAAGGTAATATCTTTGAAAACATAAAAAAAGCATAGTAAAACATTAATTAAGCAATATTATCCATTTTAGAGTACTGTTGCTTCAATATTAGTATCTTGGAGCCTTCCAATGATGTTCTCAGAAAACTGAGATATTGGAATTATATCCAATTTATGTATTGGAGTACCAAGGCAACTGAGACTTGTTAATAAGTACTACACAGGATATGCAAGTGACTCAGTCTGTGGTCACAGTATGTCACAATTTTAATAAAGTAATTTTAATAAAATTTCAAACAAAACATAAAAGGAATGAGGGTAGTTGTTCCAGGCATGATAGTCCAGGATTTGTTCCCTAGAGAATTCAAAATATAAGTACATGGTATTAATAGTTACTATTATAACATAACTCTTGAGATATGAATAATGATAAATTATGCCCCAAATCATTATTTCTTATGGAATTAATGTACAATGGATTATCCAATCTGAAAAAAGGAAGTATTGTTATTTGAGACTAATATCTATTGCTATCATTCATAAAATTTCACTATTAATCAAACTTTTGATTATACACAGAAAACAATTTAAGTGTATAGTCACAATAGTTTGAACAGTTTTTCAAAACTGTTGTGGTATTTCTGGCTCAATTATCAGATGAAAGTCTTTTATTTTTAATTACAAGTTACAAAATTACAACTAGGGGCTGGGGAGATAGCTCACTAAAATAAGCTCTTTCTTTTTCTCTTTCTCTCCTTCCTTCCTTCCTTCCTTCCTTCCTTCCTTCCTTCCTTCCTTCCTTCCTTCCTTCCTTCCTTCCTTCCTTCCTTCCTCCTTCCTCCTTCCTTCCTTCCTTCCTCCCTCCCTCCCTCCTTCTTCCTTCCTTCCTTCCTTCCTTCCTTCCTTCCTTCCTTCCTTCCTTTCTTTCTTTCTTTCTTTCTTTCTTTCTTTCTTTCTTTCTTTCTTTCTTCTGCAGAACCAGAGATCAAACGTAGGCCCTTGTGCTTGCCAGGGAAGCACTTTTTCCACTGAGCCATCCCTGGCCCTAGAATAAGCTCTTGCCTGAGAAGCAAAGGATCCTGAGTTCAATTCCCAGCACCAAAACCAAAAAATATATTTAGCATTAAGTTTTTCAGATTTAACTCAATGCCAGACTTTCTTTCACCTTCCTTTCTTTTTACACTCTTTTCTTTTTATTTTAATTTCTACATACTTATTTATTGAAGAATGGACGATCACTGTTAGGACAGTGCCCTTTCTGAGTGTTGCCTCAGATTCTCTCTCTCTCATCTCTTTTTGTTGATGTAGCTACCCATTCTCAAGTACTACAAGTGTCCAGGTTATAGCCATATTCCCTGGCTTTGCCTCATTTTGATCAATGCCTTCTTTTGCTCTCTGAAAACATCTGTGAGATGTCATATACTTTCCCTACACTGTAGGATATGGTTTGTAGTCCATGCCCATGTCCAAGTGCTCTCAACTTTGAGCATGAGTTAGAAACTTCAGACAATCTTTTCTCTCTTAAATATAATTCAAATAATTCAGTATAATTGAAAACAGATGTTACTGGGGTTTTTTTTTTGAGAATATGCCTTCCTTTCATAAGCAAAATGTGTACAAATAAGGCAATTTCTAGGATAGAAGAAAGGATGATGGACAAAAACAAACAAGACACTCCAAGAGCACAGAGTTTAGGAGGGCAATATGTAGTCTTTTATGTTCTACTCCTTCTTATTGTTTATAAATTGATTTTATCTGTTGACTTACGAGAATAGCTCTAACATTCTTCTTTCAACAAACATTTACTGAGCACATACAAAGACTAGATTTTACTCTAATTCTTACTTCTAACCTAAGACCATAGAGTCTCTTTTCGGTGTACTTACAGTTTCACCAGGGCAGCCACAGATGACGACAGTGTGCTAGAGAACTGGTGGTGAAAATGAAGGCACTTATGTGAGCAAAGTGTCTAATTTTATCTACAAACTATGTAAAAACTTTATAGAATCATTCCTTTACATTTGTTCAAAGATGAATAGAAATTTCAAAAGTGAATCGGACAAAAAATATTATAAAGATGTAGACAAGTTTGCTATGGTACTATTAGAATTTTTGTGTAACTTCAGTGACCTTTGCACCTTCTCAAGGGCACAACACACTTGTCTTGAACATTAAAAGTCTCTAATCAGAAATAAACTAATGGGAAAATTATCGTAGTTTACCTAAAACACAGTGTATGATTCTTTGCATTTCTCAGTTAACATAAACTTATCCATTCTTTGCCACTGTTACAGAATTAATTGCTTAATTCAGCTAAATTCGTCATCAGATTAATTGATTGGATAAATCAATGTTCTTTGCTGAGTTAGGTAGGAAATGGAAAAGATCAAATTGGAAGGGTTTAAGAGAAAAATTTTGTTCTTATGTTATGTGTTTCTTATATAAATGATACATGTGCTTTTTAAAGCATGAATTAATTATGTTTCATATATTCTTTTAATTGAGTTTTATAGCATCAGGATATAAGTAGTGAAGTACCTTTGACCTAATGTTTCTGCTGGAAAAATTAAATCATATCAGGGTTAAGTGCTTATTGACTGCCAATAAATGACAGATCTAGGGTTTGTACCTGAAAGCTGATGAATCCAAATCTTGCATTTTTTTTTTTCTTTCTAACTGGTACAGAGGAACAGAACATGTAGTGAACATTCTACAGCTATGAACAGCTGAAACATATTTGAAGTAATAGGGAATAGTTAATTTACCACAAGGTCACCTTAATGGTGAAAATGGAATTGTATTCCTTGCAGAACCCTCAATAATTAGCTAAGGCAGAGAGATGACATGGCAAAATCCTTATTGAGAAAAAAATTATTATCAACAAAAATGGGTCACCAGACATCACAAAACTGTCTTACAATTAACAGGACAAATACTTGTAAGTTCTCCTGAGGTTTACTCTAGAGTCAGGTGGCAATAAAAAATTCTATGACCTATCCTTGTCTCTGTTGGACCAGTCAAATATAATTACTCAGCAAATTGCCTTCAGCATGCTTAATATTACTTAAAATAGGACCAAACTGTGGACTAATTTTCTTTATTCAGTATTGCCTACAGATTCTCATTTCATATTATTTTGACTCTCTTTTATATCCCTTCTTTTGTCTTTTCTTCCTTCTCTCTTTTTTATTTCTGTCATAATCATTTCTGGAGTCAGCCACATACTGGCACCTAATGAATGGATGTGAATGGTAAACAAGTCTTAAGATTCTTCTCTCACCCCTTACAAAGTTCATAGTCCAGTAATAAAATAGAATTTTCACCCATGAGAGAAATAGTTACATTCTAAACTTTGGGTTACCAGCTGGCATTTTATAATTATGCAGAATATGGACAATAGCCAAAAATATGGAAAATGTTTCTAAGCATAAATTCAATTTCAATTGAATTGTCAAATTACTGGATACTTTATTTTCTAAGAGGTTGGAACTGGTGTTATTACTCAAAGTCATGTGATTTTAAAAGATAGCAAATATCTCAGTTTTAGAAAAGATAATGTTTAGCTGGGCATGATAGGACACACCTTACCTAGTTAGTCAGAAGGCTGAGGCAGGAATATTGAAGGTCATGTCCAATCTGGGCTATGAAATGAGATATTATCTCAATAATAAAAGTCCTAAAAATGGGTTAGAAATGTAGCTCAGGAGTAGGGCTACCCAATTACCCTGGATAAAATTCAAGTGACATAATCATACACACAAATGTAAAACGATTATGCCTACAATTTAAAACAATAATGTCTATCACTTTTCAAACTATTTTAATTTTAAGAAGATATCAATTGTGACATCTAAAATTATATAAAATGTTACAAGTTTTATCAGATCCCTTATAATAAATTTGAGCAAAACTGGCTTTTCTGGATCTAGGAATTATGTTAAGCTGTGAAATAAAGTAAAACAATAAATAGAAAGTAATAGAAGTAAAGACAAGAATGATGGGCAGGTAAGAGAGGGAAAGGGATAAAAGAGTTGATAAGGGAAGGAAAAGCTCAGAGTTGAAGGGAGAAACAAACATAATTCTTGTACTTGCAAACACTGCCATGGTGGTGGCTGCTTTAGCCATCACATTTATGAAAGGAGGCAAAAGTGTTAATTTTTTTAAAGGGACCAATTAAAGAAATACTCTCAACTTGCATTTTCTGGTGAGTGGTTAACAGATGTTTCCACAAGTTAGTGAGTTTACTTAAGTGTCAGAGGCTAGACATTTGTATATAAAATCTCTCTTGAGTCAAAGAAAAGCAAATTAGAGAAACCTCTTACCAGTGTAAATATTTCAGACTGTAATAAACTCCATAATGCCACAGCATAAAATACTTGGCCAGAACAGATTAACTTGTTCCTTCCAAATTCAATAACAGTAGTCCTTCCCTTTCTGAGTTTGAAATAACAAATCACACTAAGAAAAAATTTCTTTCAAAACTCTGACTCCTTAGCACGTGCATCTCATTCGTAAATAGTTAAATGACAGACTACTAACTTTGTTTTGCACTTCCTTTGAGTCACGACTTGACTTTCAAAATATTTTGGTCAACTAGACCCAGAGTCTCCCTGCAGAAGAAACACTGAGGAATCATGTACAATTCTCCCTTTACAATTCCCCTTCAGGGCAGGCCACGTAGAATTGACCCTGGCTTTTGACAAACCTTAGCTGAGCAAACTGTAACAAGCCCTGTCTGTTTGGAGCAGAATTTTCCATTCTGACAGATACAGCTCACGAGCATTTGATGTCTGCTTGCTGGCCATAGATAATGGTGCATCTTGGGACCATTGTCATTCTTGTCAATAAGAAGGCCTGGGGGGACACGCAACAAAGATACCTTTTGATTCACCGTTTTTCTTCCCTTCCCAGGACATTTGTAAGCCTGTGGTCAGCTAGGTCACTTTATTTTATCCTGATGTGCCTTGATAATAGCATCATGTCTACAAAAAATTTTGACAGGCCATCGACGTATTTCTCTGCCTCCTATGTTGTTTGCAGTACTCAGTGTCAAGCAGTCTTTTAAAGATACTGATGCTGTTGGCTGGGACTATATTTGAGAAGACATTTGTTCTATGAGAAAATTAAAGCTCACTGGGGTTGATCTTTGAAATGAATAAAACCTTTTAAAGAATGGGGATTCTTAATTCACTGCTAACATACAAATGGTAGAAAAATTCATATTCTATGTAAATCAATTATTTTTTTAAATTTTGAGTTTTGAAGACTGAAATAAAGAGAAATTGATAACTTCAAAAAGAATGAACTAAATTTGTTGCATATAAAAGTGGAAATTTCTCTGGTATTTTTGGAATTCTTGTAAATTAATGGATAACATAATGGATGGAATACACACATATGAGTTTATGTATACATCAAGCTTAGAGAAGAAACTAGCCATTGCTTTTATTCTTAAAAATCAGTTGATCATATGTTAAGATATGGCAATCCCCACAAGTTATGTAAATACAGACATATATAAAGAAAATACGTGCTATGTCTTATAGGTTGAAATTTAATGAATTGTAATATCAAATATACATAGAGAGGTCAAGATGAAGTGCAATAAAAATTAATATTGTCTCAAAGAATTTCACGTTTTTATATCTTATTTCCAGTCAGATTCTCATATTTCATTTCTTTCACTTTGTAGATAGATAAAGAAATGATTAGATAATGATTATTTTCCATTGACAAATAGAAATCATCAGAACTGAGAAATGAAACTAAATACTTTGTGTCAAAACCCAGATTCTTTCCATAACTAAATAACATGTGCAAGGATTTTATCACATAATAAGAGTTCAAAAATGTCACCCTACATTATCAGAATTAGATTTTGTAAGTTGAAATACTACTACAGACCAATGAATTATTTCATATCTTTTGGGAAGGAGGATGCTTTCTATTTTTTAAAGTACATTGAGAGAATTTATTCAGATTCACATCAGTAGCTTTCAGTATATTCATATTGATAATGCCTAACATAACACTTAGAAAATCAAATTGGAAAATGGTCGTTAAGTTGGACCAAATAATTATCTAG
>PVKA01046649.1:0-14802 GCA_004027165.1 Ctenomys sociabilis
GTCTTAACCATCCAGCAGAAAAGTATAAAAATGAAGTATACATCGTGAGCCCATAATATTAAGCTGAGCTATAAATGGATATAGTCGACAATTTCTTTGAATAACTCACTATGGTTAAGTATCTTTCATGTGTACACATACACACACACACACACACACACACACATGCACGCACAAATACAAAGATAAAGATTGATTTAAAAGATAATTTCTCCCAGAGCAAACCTGCAAAGAATGCTTTTCTTCTCCACTTCAAAGATGACTAGGTTTTATGAGCCAAAATGTCGTGTCCCAAAACACAGAGCTTGAAAGTAGAAAAATGTTTTGAACTCAATTTGGTTCCAAAATCCCACTGTGACATATTCCCCTACCTCATCATGTTGATGATTTACCATAAGTACAACTGGGTTTGTCTTTGTGGACTCAACATTTTTGTGTTTAGATACTTAAGTCAAACTTAATTTTTAATTTTGTGAAGAATTTTTGTGCATTCAGGAACTTTGCCCATTGATAGAAGCCCTTCCTGGAAGAGATGCACAGTGTAGAATTGCCAATCCAAAGGACACACACATTTTGGGGTTGTTGTCTAGAGCTGTGATGTAGTGTGCTTCCCAGTAACAGGGTGGCAGAAGTTCCATCGCACTGCACCTAACTAGCTTCAACTTACTGTTGAAATGTTCGGAGATAGGAGATAAAACAAGGTAAACTAGTTCAACACATAAAATATACCAAAGTCCTAGAAGAGTTAGTTTGACATTTATTCCTCTCTCTCTTTCTCTCTCTCTCTCTCTCTCTCTCTCTCTCTCTCTCTCTCTCTCTCTCTCTCTTTCTCTCTCTTTTCTGTATTTAGGACAGGGTCTACAAGGCTGCTAGGGTCTCTCTACATAGATCAGACTTGTGGTGATCCTCCTGTTTTCAGCCTCCTCCCAAGAGCTGGGATTACAGGCGCGCACCACCATATCCACTCTCAATTGCTGTCTCAGAGCACCTGAGGGTGGGGCCAGCATGGCAAGCTTCAGATTGAACCCTGGTCACTGCACTCTGCCTAGGCAGGCACTTTAGTCTGCTGAGTACTCTTTTCTTATAATTGATAAATGGACCTTTGCTGTTAGCAGTTAAAGCCAGGAGGGATTTTCATTCCTTGTCTAGTGTTTCTTTGTTCAGGAGATGAAAAAACAAACTTTAAAACTTTTGGAAAATAATGAGAAAGAGCGCAGATGAACTTTTTTGGAAAAAATGTCAAAGGTAATAATAAAGGCCAACAAGGTACCTGAAAAGGAAGGATAACAAAGAAAGAAATGAAATTATCCAAGTGGCTAATTTACACAGGAATCAAAACCAATTATGACTTCACTTTTTTTTTTTTTTTTTTTTTTTTTTTTTGCCGAACCAGGGATTGAACTCAGGCCCTTGCACTTGCCAGGGAAGCACTCATTCCACTGAGCTATCTCCCCTGCCCCCAAATTATGACTTCAGAAGGTCCCAATGTATAGTTGATATATATTGTGATCAGGAAGAGAAAATATCACTGGAAATAATTCTGGATTTTCTGAGCTCTCAAATCCAGAAATTATGTTTCCCATTTTTATTAATATTCTTCCCACATTCATTAGTCTTCCCTATAACCATAAGATCAGATAATATAAGACTAAAAAAGTTCCAGAGAGAGAGACTGAGTGTTGGAGAGGCCCAATGCCTTAGTCAGAATCACCTAGCTAGATTAGGAATTAGGAGCCATCTAACTCCAAAACCACTATGCTCTCTTTAGAGTACTTCTTTTAGAACAGCAAATCAAGGACTGGGGATGTAGCTCAGTGGTGCAGTGCCTGCCTGGCAAGCACAAGTCCTGAGTTCAATTCTGGGTACCGCCATCAAGTATTATCTGAAACACTTATATTTGAGAAGTCTTTTTGGAATGAGTACAATGACAGAGGCAGTAAGAACAGGTAGAATGCTTCTGAGTTAAAGAGAGTCATCAATAGACTGAATAAAACAGTGGAAGAAGAGGCAGAGAAACAAATTGAAGAGATGTTTGAATGGACTTGGTACAACAGAAAGGTCATATAGGTCATAGATAACCTCAAGATTTGCATCTTAGATTTCTATGATGCTGATCCCATTTGGGGGGGGTGGGAAATTGTCAATGGTTTTTGATGGCTGAGTCATGGCTGTGTTGAATTTGAGGTGCAAGTGAGATAGATATTATATGCTGAAAGGAATCCCAACAATACAGTTCTGGAATATTCAAAGATATAAACATAGATTTAAAAGATATTAGCCTGAAGGTCTAAACTATAGCCTGAATAGTAAATGCTCTTTTCTGGGAAATCATAAAACAATATGACTAATAGACTTTTAGGAACTAGATAATAGTAAAATTCAGGCCACTTGGAATAAAATTCTCCCTTGATGATCTCAGGTCATTATGTAAGGACCTGTCTGAGCCTCATCATTGACCAGTAGACACTGGCAACAGTGGGACACTTTTGGTTGTTCTCAGGAGTTGACTGCTTGCATCTGGAGAGAGAAGGCACAGATTTCTGTTAATGTATGACAGTGCACAGGACAGCCCCTGATAACTGAGAATTTTCTGATGAAAACATCAGTAGTTCTGAGATTGGAAATGCTGCTGTAAGCCCTCTACAGACACCTTACTCAGCTCAGAGTTGTGAGCTTTAGATAAGATGAAGCACATACAAAATGAAACTGAGCATGCCTTCAATTACTTGAGAAATTATGTAAGAAAAGAACTCATCAGTCGAGTAGAAAGAAAGAAGAAAGAAAGAAAGAAAGAAAGAAAGAAAGAAAGAAAGAAAGAAAGAAAGAAAGAAAGAAGAAAGGAAGGACAGGGTTGGCTAGATAGCTCAACAGACTAAAGCACCTGCTTAGACAGAAAATAGGGACAAGGGTCTGATCCCCAGGTGTGCTGTGCCGTCCCGCCCCCACTGCGCTTGAGATGGTAATTGCGACTGGGCATGGGGGTGCACTCCTATAATTCCAGCACTCGGGAGGCTGAAAGACAGGAAGGATCACTACAAGTCTGATATGTGTAGTGAGACCCTGTAGATTCTGTAAAAAGAAGGACAGAGGACATAAAGAGTTTGAAGTGCCTATACACAAAGGTTACATAGATGGGGAGGAGGAACATCAGCAACATGAAATCTCTGGGGAAAGAGTCCCCAGTGAAGCCCAAGCATGCTGCGGGCGTGCAGCCCCGTGTTTTTGGCCCTGGGGCTATGAACTTTAAGAACCTCACGAAGCTTTGCAAAAAGGAGACTGCTTGAGTAAAGCAGAATAATGATAACTTCTGGGGAGATTTATAGTAAGCAGGAATGAAAGACAAGAACACAATACCAAGCTATGATATATTCAGAATTGAAAAAAAATAAGGACCAATGACAGGGAATGAAGATGATTCAGACCAACTGACCAAAAGAAATGTTTCGTACATTAGAAATGGTTATACCATCTTCAAAGAAAAAAAAAGAGATGACTAATAAAGAGAGACAAATAGAAAGATTTTAATTAATGTGATGAGGCTGGGACTCCAGAGCAAAAAGATGAAAGAACTTAGGATCGGGAACAACAAAAAGAGAATTTACCTTAGAAATGAGTCAGAGTATATATGTGTGGAAAAGCATGCTGACAGTGTTATTGCTCTCACATCTCAGGGAAGGGTGTGGGAATCAATAACCACATTTTACAAACATTTAAAGCATCCTAATTGCAAATGTTACTAAGTAGTGCAGATATACTTCAATATGCACATTCCTCATTGCTATTCAGATTTGGCAATAAATTTCTGTATGGATGAATTATATCCCCTCAAACTTAGATACTAAAGCTCAAACACCCCAACATGCCCATGCTTGGACACACGGCCTTCCAGGAGGTAATTAAGTGAGAGAAGTCACGGGGGCAGGGCCCTTAGCCAACAGAACTGGATCCCTGTGCTCTGAGACAATCGTGTTGGTGAAAGCAATCAGACACACAAGCTTGGATACCACATGGCTTCTCTTTTCTATTTTGCTTAGTATTCTCAACATATAAATAAAGAGAAAAATGAAAGATAATGGGGACACAGATCTTTGAAAAGGCAAGGGAATCAAGGAGATGGAGGGAGAGGGGAAGGGGCAAGGCGACAGGGGTGAAAGAGTAATACTAGAGAGGCTGGAACACTATTCCTCAGGATAGTGATGGCTGGCACCACAGGGCATGCGGAAAAGCAGTTTCTTTTTGGATGATAGAAGGTGGGACATTCAGGGTTTCATTTTGGATTGAGTTTAAGGGTGGATACGTGAGAGGAAGAGACAATAAGGTCCAACAATATTTTTCTGTAAGAGGACAGATGCTGAGGGTTTTTACCTTCTGAGGCCAAATGTGAGCTCTCTTTTCTACACAAAATCAGCCTGCAGAGCACGTGCAATATTCCGCATAGCTGCGTTCCCATAAGGTTTTATTAATGAAAACAGGACATGTGCCGCATTTCGTCTGCAAATCATACTTTCCTGAGCCCAGGATCCAGAATAACATCTTGAAAGAATGCGAAAGGCATTTTCTGGGAAATTGTATTAACCCCAGGTTGACAGATACTGTGGAGTCCAGCCCTTCTGCCCTGTTCTGTGAAGAGACCCCCAGAGGGGAGGCCTGAAGCTGTCGGTGGAGGTAGCGCTACCCGGACCAGTCTTCTCCTCAGTTCTCCACTGCCCTGGTCTCCTTATTCATTTGCAAACTGTGAACAGCATTGAATGTATTTATTGATTTGGGAAGAAGCTCTATTAAATTTACAATGATTAAATTACAGAACTAAGTTTAACTTTAGATGTTATAGAAAGCAATGAAATAAAATACTTCACACATCACTCCTGTAAACATTTCGTTGGGGGATCAAACTCAGGACCTTGCACTTGCCAAGGAGGCATTCAAGCTTTTCAGCTATCTTGCCAGCCCCTGTAAACATTTATTGAGTGCACCCTATATGGAGGCATTTCAGCACTAAATACAAGATTTAAACAAAACAAAACAAAGAAACCCTGACATCTAAGAGGAAGACCAGCCAAATAAACAATGTCAGTAATCAGCAATATAGGACTGGAAAAGGTGTTTCCCAAGACTCAGATGATTCCAAAAGGGTGTAGAAAGGGGTAGGAGAGAGTGTGAGCTGTCCAGGACAGTGTTTCTTCAAGGAACGTGACCAAGGACAAATCTTATTTTCTTTTAGTGCCCAGCCCACTGGACAGCTGTTTTTGTAAAACAAAATAGAAGTGGATTACTAGAAAAAAAATGAAGCATAACAGAGGCACAAAAATGCTTGCTTTTTAAATTGTTAGAGTCAATAGGTATAAAATTGTGTTTCTATGAAAATATCAAAACAGACATTAATGTGGATGAAAGGAAAAGAATGACAACAGTAAAGCACATCGCCTTTGAAAGCATGCAGAGAGATAAGAAAGAGGACTGCTGTTGTCTTGTGGTCCTGAAAAACGCCCATTTGTAAGTGAAATAGCAATTTCCCCTTCTGACTGCAGCAGGTACACTCTGAAAGAACATGTGGGTCACCATTTAGACTTTACTTGACAGGTGCGCCTCTTTCTTGATTGTTTGCTGTCCTGGTGCAGGTAGGGTGGAGGGGAAATGGCCCTGGAAGGGAGTAATGTGTATTTAAACTCTTTTCTCTTTTGTTTAATGTACTCAGAATAGAAAAACCAGCCTCAAAGAGATTTATTGGAAAGAATAGAAGTGGTTTAAAGCAATTTCCGCATGCTGGGGATATTTCCTTTTATCTTTAATCAAAATGGAACAAGTAATGTCCCATTTTAATTAATCCTTCATTAGCATCTGGTTCTGTCAATTTATCCCGTAAAGTGTGGCTGAATTTAAATTTCCCTTTAATAGAAGAAATAGATTCTGAATTTCATATACTTTGGTTGACAATTAGCAAACTAATTTTTAAACCTCACATATTTAATACTACAGTGCCCTCCGGAGCAGCTTTTGCTTTACTTTATGAATCCTACAGTAACTAAGCAGATCTACATCCTGTTGAAAAATATGAGTTCCCTGAGCTTCTTTTTGGATGTCTGTAGTGTTAAGTTGCTACAGAGGTTTCTTTCTTTTTTTCTTTTTGTTAGTTTGCTTTTGTGATGTAGTCTCCTCAGGCTGGCCTTGAAGTCACTAAATAGCTCAAGCAGGTCTCAAACAGCAACCCAAGCACTGGGATTATAGGCAAACAACAGCATACTCAGCATAAGGGTTTCTAAACTTCTGCATTCATCTCTCTAGAGACCAATAGCCATTTAGCAGGCATATTTTCAGTAGCCCTAGTTTACAAAAGATTCTGAATTCAACCCTGTTTCACACATAGTTTTTTATATATATACAATGAAGTATTTCTGAATTTAAAATGTGGGGAAAAATCTCAAAACATATTTAAAATATAACATTTCTCTTATTATACCACTCATTAAGAGGCATTGTATTTTGTAATTTTCCCTTGCCTTAAGGAATTTCAACATGTTGACATTGGAATCCTACAGAGAAAATATAATCTCAGAATTAAAAAAAAAACTATACGATGACATTTTGCTAATATAATGAAACTACTCACCTCAAAAAGTCTTTGTCTTAGAGAATATTGATTTATACACAATGCATAAAAATATAGTAAATAAAAAAATAAAATGTTCCTGTAGTAATTTTTCCTTTTTTTTTTTGTTATTTCTGTGGTCAGTATGTCAATTTATAATTTTAAAATTATGTTGCCTTCTAAGCAAAGATTTATAATCAGGAAAGAATTTAAATTAAATGCTTGTAACCCATTTGCCCCAATAATCACTACAATAAAGACTAGATTCTTGACCAAAGAAAGGCAAAAATCAAATGTTTAAGAAATTTTTGTTGCATAAACACTTATTAGAGATATTCTTACTATCACCGAAGCTACTGTCAAGTATAAATTTGAGTACATGTTATTACTTTTGTATGTTTGTCTTTTTGGTACCAGGGGTCAAACTCAACACCTTAGACTTGCTAAGCAGGCACTTAAGCCACTGAGCTATCTCCCCAGCCCAAGTACACGACATTATCTTGATGGACACTTCTCCATCTCTTCTGATAAACTTTTAACCAAAGCCCTCATAATTTATGGCCAAAGTTTGAGTGGTGACCTTTCCATCTTGTGTGATGATTTTGTGTCTTACCTCTACTAGGTAAATTCCTTGAAGGAGTCTCCTGTTTTCTCTGTAAAATCCACAGGATCCTGAATCACCCTTGTAGATAACATGTGTGCATCTGGCTGTCTGGCTAGATGGATGGATGGGTAACTGGAAAGATATGGGGGTGTTTGGTATTATTTTATTGAAATCACATTTTATTATCAATTAAATAAACATTATTTTATTTCACCAAAACTCTCATCACCAAAGCCTTTGGTGCTTAATAGTATCAGCTACAAATAATTATGGTGTTCCTAGTCATAAATAAAACAAACAAAAAATACCAAATATTAAGAACAGTTCCTCAAGGCTGACAGTGATTCAACAGACTTTCTTCATAAATGTCCCCAAACAATAAAAGATGCTTCTAAAATCTTTGGCTAAGCTAAGTATCAAAACTCCCTATTAATTTGATCTCTATTTTCTTTTAATGAATATCTTCTTTAGTGAAAATGAATTTAGTCAGATTCAAATTAACAAAATCTAATGCCTATCAAGTTATGAAAGGTTTTGCTCAAGGTTGTGATGTTGTTTGGTGTTTGATTCAGCAATTTTGAATTATTTGAAATCATTTCTCTTGAAGGTATTTCCTTTGACTATTTTTGTTTTATAATATTTAACTGGTAGCAATAGATTATTATGTTACTTAAGAGTGTAATCAAGATAATAAACCTGTGAATAGATTATGAGATTTTCTTACACCCTATTTTGAATTTGAAAAGATTCTATTTGTAAAATTTTACACAAAATTTCTCAATATTGCATTAGGATAGGAAGGTGTGAAAAAAATGACTAATGTATATTTAATTATATTGTATCAATATATAATTTATAAGTATAAAATACTTTGTAAACTGCAAAGTAAAATAGAAGCGCTATGACTCCCTAACAGTAGCACAGTGCTGATGTCTGGTCTTTGCACAGCCTTTCTGATAATTTCGCTCTCGATGAAGTCCTGTGATATCACAGCTGAAGAACAAAATTATACACATTTGAGACACACCGCTGAGTAATCAGCTCCCTTCACAAGGGTGTTTTGGCTCAATAATAAAAACATCTTAATAACTGAAATTATTACCCACTGAGTTACTGGCACCATCATGGTCTAAAACACAAATTTCCTGAGATGAAAAAATAGTCTAGCAACTGAAATTTCTTAAGGAAAATTTTATCAGTGTTATCATTCTTGATGTGAGTCAAAATCCCATCTAATTTTCCTTCACCCTCTTTTCCCTTTCCTCCTTCCTCTCTGCCTTCTCTCTTTTTTTCATTTCTCTCATTTCCTTTCTTTTTCTTTGCACCTTGATCATATGTTTTTTTTTTTAAGGCATATTATTTTATTTATTTATTTCTGTGTCTGGCTCAGCCTGCCCTGGGGGTGGGGCTGGCGTGGCATGTGGTACTGGGGATTGAATCACGGTCCCTTCACTTGGCCTAAACATGCCTAAGCAGGTGCTTTGGGCTGCTGAGCTATTCTACTGGCCCTTGATAAATGTGTAAGTGACCAGCATTAAACATAGAGGGAATTTCCATTCATTCTCTTTCTAAATCTGTATATTGCATTGATAACATTTTATTTATTATTAATGAAATTTATTGATATGTTGTATTTTTATTTTATTATTATTATTTTGGGGGGCTGGCTCTGCCCACCCTGAGGGTGGGGCTAACATGGCATGTGGTGCAGGGGATCGAACTGCAGTCCCCTGCTCCTGCCTAAGCTTGCCTAAGGAGGCACTTTGGACCGCTGAGCTATCTGATTGGCCCTATTGTTACATTTTAAATATACATAATCATCATATTCATCAGAAGGATGTTGAGCTGATGTATGATATATTTTAATCTTTCCCTCACACCCATATACTTCTTTTAGACCCTCTTTTCCTCCTTGTTTACAAAAGATTTTTTTCCATTTTCACTTATTTTATTTCCCCTTTCTTCTTTTGCCTCCCAAGTTCCCTTTCCCAATTAATCATTTCCTTCTTATTTCATAAGATCTAGTATACATGCTGATCCTTATTTACACTTTTTGTTTCTAACCCCAGAGAAAAATGCAATATTTACATGTATGTATCTGGTTGGTTTCACTTAAAAGTATGGTCTCAAAATGCACCTATTCACCTATAAATCTCTCAAGTTTATCCTTCCTTATGGCTGAGTGGTACTTCATTGCATTAAAAAAAAAAACCCACATCTTGATCCATTCATCAGTTCATGTGTATTTGGGTTGTTTCCTAGATTTAGTTATTATAATCTGTGCTGCTATAAATATAGTTGTGTGCATATCACTGTGGCATGGTATTTTTAATTCTTTTGGGAAAATACCAAGAAAGGGAATAGCTGAGGAACCTTCAGTTTTAGTTTTTGGAGGAATTTCCACAGTGGTTGCACTAGTCTGCACCCCTACCAAGAGTAACATTTCTTAACGATTGATTTCTTGACAATTCCTCCTTTCTGAAGTGAGATCGAAGCTCAGAATTGTTTTAATTTTCATCACTCGAATAACCAGTGATGTTAACCATGAAGGCTAACTTCATGAAAAAAAGACTCAAATTCATACAATTAACAATAAAAATGGTCAAATCATAATGGATGTTGAAGAAATTAGAAGATCAGCAATACCTTTGAGAATCTCATTCTAGTAAGACTAGAAACACAAAAGAATTGGGAGGATTCCTAGGTACATTTGAGTTATCAAAGGTAAATCAAGAAAATATAAAATTTTAAATAAACTAAGATCAGTCAGTGAAAATGAACATGTAATTAATTATTTACAAAAAAAAGAAAAGGAAAGAAAATGAACATGATGAAAGGGATAGAAGTTCTCATTTTTTTCTGAAAATAAGTATACAGTATGGGCTGGGGGCACAGCTCAGTGGACTAAAGCACTTACTTAGGCAGAGTGCAGTGGCTGGGGTTCGATACCCAGTGTGCTGTCCTGACCCCACCCCCAGGGTGCACTGACACTGGGCGTGGTGGTGCATGCCTATAATCCCAGCACTTTGGGAGGCTGAAAACAGGAGAATCACTACTAGTCCAATCTATGTAGTGAGACCATGTAGACCCAGTACCAAATACATTTAAAGAAGTACAGAGTATGTATGATTTGTCCATTTTGTTTTAGAAATCCAAAGTATGAGTTGTATATAACTGTGAAATTTAACATAATTTAATGATCTAATTACAGTCATCTATATTTGCTATAACAGATAATGCTATTTTATTTCTAATCTTTCCATGGCTAAGGTTGTCAAAACATAATCTTTTTCAGAATAAGAATAATACCAATGAAAGTGCTATCCTTTATTAATCAGGAAATATTCCCAGACTTGGATAAATACTTAGAAAGAGGTCAGATATCTATAGTAATACTTTTTAAAACATCTGTTGGATAAGAAGCCACAAATGTCACATGTTTCTACAGACTATCAGTGAAAGAGAAAGTTCAACACTGGTTATATCATCTCTGTATAGAGAATGATAAATTCTGTACCATCACCAATTATACCAACCAAAATATCTTAAATTACCCATTGACCAATGTGGAAATACAAGACAGGGTTAGTCATTTGTAATGTGGTGATTTGCTTGAAAATTCTATATTTTTAAAACTTCTTACATTTCACTAGGGATAGAGCCCAGCCTCACAGCACCTGCTCAGCAAGTGCAAGGCCCTGAGTTTGAGTCTCAGTACAAAAGAATAAGAAGGAGAAGGAAAAGGACAAGGAGAAGGAGGAAGAGGAAGAGGAGGAAGAGGAGGAGGAGGAGAGAAGAAGGAGGAGGAAGAGGAAGAGGAGGAGGAAGAAGAGGAGGAGGAGAAGGAGAAGAAGAAGAAGAAAAGAAAGAAGAAGAGAAAAAAGAAAAGTGCATGTGTCATGGTTGAACTGTTGTTTGAAGAAATTTCTTTAGTTAGATTACTTCCAAGGTATATCTTTTCAAGGAAAATGAGACGTAGAGAATTTCAGAAAATGTAAAGATATTCCCTGCTCCTGATAGGAAAAACCAACATTGTGAAGATGTCCTTACTCCCAAAATTGCTGTACAGATTTAATACAATCCCTAACAAACTACCACTAACATACCTAACATACCTAGAGAAATCATTCCTCAAATTTATTTGGAACTAGTAAAGACCTAGAATAGCAAAGGCAATCATGGGCATCAAAGACAAGGCAAGAGGCATTATAATTCCTGACTTGAAATTATACTACAAAGATACTATGATAAAATCAGCATGGTATTAGTAACAAAACAGACCTGAGGATCAATGGAATAGGTTATAAGATGCAGAAGCCTCTAAAAACACACTCAGCCACCTTATCTTTGAAAAAGGGGCCAAACATGCTTACTGGAAGAAAGATAGCCTCTTTAACAAATGGTGCTACAAAAACTGGCTCTCTACATTCTGAAAACTAAAACTTGACCCTGGTCTATCAGTACTCACTAAGTTAAAGTCAAAATGATTAAAGATCTAAACAGTAAAACAGAACCACTAACTCTCTTAGAAGAGAAACTAGGAGGAACTTTTGAAGACATACGGGTAGGCATACAGTTCATGAAAAATCAAATCGCTTGAAACAATAAACAACTGGGACCTCCTCTTATTGAGAAGTTTTTGCATGTCAAAAGTAATTACCAACAAAATGAAAGGACAGGCCACAAATTGGAAAAAAAATCTTAACTAATATGCATTCAGACAAAGGTCTTCTCTTTCAAATTTATAAAGAACCAGAAAATATTAAGGCCCCAAAATTTAAAGATCCAATCCAGAAATGGGCATCTGAGATGAACACACACTTCTTAGAGGATGAAATTAAAAAAGCAAATAAATATATGAAAAAATGCTCCACATTGCTAGCCATCCATGAAATGCAAATTAAAACAACACTGAGATACCATCTCAGTCCAGAAAGAATGGCTATCTTAAGAAATCAACCAGCAACAAATGCTGGAGAGGATGTGGGGAAAAAAGAACCTTTCTCCACAGCTGGTGGGAATGTAGATTGGTGCAACCATTGTAGAGATCAGTGTGGAGACTCCTTAAAAAACTAGGACTGAAAATCCCATTTAAATTAGCTAGCCCCCTACTGGAAATTTTCCCACAGTAACTGAAAACATCATATCATAGTGATATATGTGCACCTATGTTTATAGCAGCACAATTTGTGATAGCCAAATCTTAGTAACAACCAAGATGCCTGTCACCTGAGGATTGGATGAAAAGATGTTGTATTTTTGTACAATGGATTATTACTCAGCTATAAAGAATGATAAACTTGAAGCATTTATATTGAACTGGATGCCACTTGAAGATACACTCATGAGATAAACAGACCCACAAAAATTTAGAAGATTGTACGTAATCATTTAATGTTTTAAAAATGCCACAGTTATTTACAAAGGACATATAGTTCTAATCCCAAAGCCAAAATTATAATCCTGGGTATATTACTTTGAACAGGAATTCCATATTCTTATAATCTGGAGTGTAAACTTAGATGCTTGTTCTCGCATTGGCATAGAGCTCCTGCGTCTGAGTGCATATGTGCATGACCTCACGTGCTTGTAGATACAGGTGGGAAGAAATCCTAAGGTATATATGTAAATGCAGGGAACCACTGAAATAGTTAAAACTTGTTAAATTCTGTTTATGAATTAAAAAAAAAATACTCATTTTGTAGTATTAGGTTATAAATCAGAAAATTAAATCATAGCTACTTTATGGTTACAGTTGTACAAACAACAACAGATCCATGAAGAGAAAATTGTAAGAAGTGTTCTCCTTAGTTATTTGCAGTGAAATAACCTATAAATGATGTTTTTTAAATTCCTTTTTTCAATTTTCATATTTTCTTCATAATGTTCATTATATTTTGCTGAAAATTAATGGAGACTTATTTCAAAAGTTACAGAATCCTTTTGCAAGTATATATAATTTATTTCATTCCTTGTGTAGTACTAAAAATGGATAGATTGAGTGAATTTCTTGAATTAAAAATTCATCCTTGTCAAATTTATTATAAACTACCTTCTAAATCTTGGATAACGTATTTCCTTTCTCTGCTTCAATAGAGTAGATACGAAGGATAAAAACTTTTAAAACATTATCTGAACTTTCAGAATTGCTATGAAGTTTAAGTGTCTAGGAGCACAATCTTTCCATAAACTTGAATGAAACTGCAAACTAAGTTGTTGGTCCTGAGATTTCCTGTAAAATATTCTTGGATGCTTCTCTTTTGGGATTGTCTCACATTGCTTTGGCTCTGCTTCTTTTAAAAGTATTTCGAGCCATTGTAGATGACCCAGTGCCGCTGGGGTATAAATGACACTGCTGGACACGCTGATGAATTAGGGAAATCTTGGACAAATCATTTAAAGCCTCCATGCTTGACTTTTCATATTGTCCTTGGAAACAGAAAATTCATAGATATAAAAGAACGAGGTGGAAGGTTCTCAACTGTGGTTGTTATGTTGCACATTGCTTAAATTGCAAATGTCAGCATTTAGTTTGTCAAAGCAAAAATTTTAAACATTAATTGCTGTTTTCGAAAAAACTGATAGAAATTAGTAGCACAGCCTTCTCAGCAGTCCCGCATGTGCTCTCACATGACTTTTCTCCCTGCCTTTTTCCCTACATCTTTTCCTTCCCCTCATCTCCAGTGTTTATTCCTCATGTTGTTTCTTTCCATCGTACTTTGATGTCTTATCTATTGCTATCATGCTCTCTTTAGAATACATTCAAAAACTAAAAAGGACAAGAGAACAAATTAAGGTTTATTGAAAGGAGTGTGAACAATCAATTGTTTAATCTATCTTGCCTATCTATACCTGGTAGTCTGAGCAACAAATTTGACAATAACAATAAATAACATAACAAGCAATGTTAATATTCCGTTCTTATTCTGAAATTCTGCACCCTTTGGACTGTCCTACATTGCTTTGCTTCTGTCTTCATTGTTTAGTTTTTGTTTTTGTTTCTCCACTTTAAAATAAAAAAATAATTAATATAACATTATCTATTTTCATCAGAAATGAAATCTTTTAGTTGTATTTTTCATTATGAACATACTGATCATGGATATTTCTTGTAAGTTTAATGATAAAACACGGTACAGGAAAGATTTATTATATATAAAGAACAATGTCACAAATTATGTTTGAACATTTTTGTGAAACATGAAGATATACTAGTCATTGATAATACTTTTGAATGTATGGAGTATTTTTGTTATTTATCAAATGTTCATTAAGTTCATATGACATTTTAAGGGAAAATTCATAATTTGGAATAAAATTTTGGATTTCCTGATGACCTAGTAATCATTTTCTCTGTCTCTAGTTCTCTGCCTCACAGGTCTGCCTGAGGTACTGGCTGTCCTGTGCCTGCGCAGCCACTCCCAACCCACATGTTCAGGTTTCTGTGTAATATTATCCAAATAATTACTTGTGAAAGTGATTAACTTTTAAATTTAAATGTCCAAATATCCTACTATGTTCTAGAACCTGACTAGGCATTAATTGTTGCTTCTTGCTTTCCAAACAGAGTCCTTTAATGGATCAGAATTATAGAAGGGCTTGGTATGTAGCT
>PVKA01046650.1:0-14784 GCA_004027165.1 Ctenomys sociabilis
AAAAAAGAAACTATCAAAGATAAGAAAAAAAGAAAGAAAGAAAGGAAGGAAGGAAGGAAGGAAGGAAGGAAGGAAGGAAGGAAGGAAGGAAGGAAGGAAGGAAAGAAAAACTGTCAGCTTTCCAAAGTTGTACCATTTTGTGTTCCTTTTTTTCTTTCTTTTTTTTTTTTTTTTTTTTTTTTTTTTTTTTGAGACAGGGACTCACTTTGCAGTTTAGGCTGGCCTTAGGCTCACTTTGTAGCTCAGTCTGGTCTCAAACTCACAACAATCCTCCTGCTTCAGCCTCCAGAGTGTTGGGATTACAGGCATGCGCCACCACGCCCAGCTCTTTTTTCTTTTTCAGTCCCAGGAACTGAACTCAGGACCTCAAGCTATCAAGTGGATGCTATGTCACTGAGTTAGATCCCAGACCCCATTTTATGTTCTTACCAGTAGTTATTCCATATCTCAGTCAACATGTAGGACTCTAAGCCACTTTTTTTCTTTTCTTTTCTTTTGGCAGAACTGAGGTTTGAACTCAGGCCCTGCATTTGCCAGGGAAGCACTTATTCCACTAAGCCATCTCCCAGCCCTTTTTCTTTTTTCTTTTTTTCTTTTTTTTTTTTTTTTTTTTTTTTTTTTTTTTTTTTTTTTTTTTTTGAGGCAGTGTCTGTACCTATATAATTCAGGCTGGCCTCAAACTCATAACAGGCTGGCCTCAAAATCAAAACAATTCTCCTGCCTCTGACTGTTCAAGTGCTACATATTACAAGTGTGTGCCACCAAACCTGGATTTTTCCATTTTAAAAAATGTATTATTTGGGCCAGAGAGATGGCTCAGTGGAATAAGCGCTTCTCTGGCAAGCGCAAGGGCCTGAGTTCAGTCCCTGGTCCCACCAAAAAAAAAAATGTATTTGTCTTCTTATGAGTTTTAATAGTACTTGATGTGATATAAATACCAGTCCTTTGTCAGATGTATGTACTGCAAATATTTTCCCATTCTAAGCCTTTTATTATCATTTTCTTCTCAATTAAACTTTGGTAATTTGCATTTATCTAGCAATCTGTCCATTTCTTTTGTGCTTTTCACCTTATTGGAATACAGATTCTTTTTTTTTTTTTTCTGTTTTTGTTCAGTATCTCACTACCCAGATTGGACTCAGTGTGATCCTTCTGTTTTCCGCCTCCCTAGTTCTGGGATTACAGGCATGTGCCACCATACCCAGACTATCATCGGCTCAGAGCACCAGGAGCAGGGCCAACACAGCATGCGGTGCCAGGGATCAAATCCTGGTCCTTGCACTTACCTAAGCAAGCGCTTAGTCTGCTGAGCTATCACACCAGCCCCAGAATACAGATTCTTGAAGTATTTACTGATAACCTTATTTATTTATTTTGTTGTACCAAGGATCAAACTCAGGACCTTGTACTTCCCAGGCAAGCACTTATTCCACTGAACTATCTCTCTGGCCCCTGAGATTTATTTCTTCTTTTAAAAAAAATACAAAATATGTTCTGAGATTTCTGTCCAACTCTAGTTTTCCAGATTTTGGTTTTGCATGTAAGTCTGTCATTCATTCAGATAATTTTTATATCCAGTACAAAGTAAGGATCAATATCCATTTCTTTTTCCATACAACTATACAGTTTTAGCACAAACTGTTGAAAAGGCTTTCTTTTCCCTGTTGAATTGCCGTACTACTGCTTTTGAAAATCAATTGACCTTGTGTGTGTGAAACTATTTCTGCAGTCCCTATTCTGTTCTGGGTGGAAATATCTAGTAGAATGTTTGAAACAGGAAAAGAAAGCCACTTTTTTTTGCTGAATATTTCATCATATCTTTGCCAACCCAGAGAGAAAAGCATTTGCCTTCAGGCATGCCTACCTACCACTAAGTGTGCACGCCAACCCTTAAATTCTGTTTTTGTTTGGTTTGTGTTCTGGTTTTTGTTTTGAGGCAGGGTCTCACTATATAGCTCAGGCTGGCCTTGAACTCAGTTATGTTGCCCAGGCTGGCCTGTAACTCTTGGTAATCCTCTGGCCTCAGCCTCCCAAGTGCTGGAATTATAGGTGTGCACCACTATTTCCTTCTTTTTGTTTTTTGTTGGTGGAACCGGAGAATGAACTCAGGCCCTTCTGCTTGGCAGGAAAGTGCCTATTCCACTGAGCCATCTTCCCAGTCATCATTCCTATTTAAGAATCCTTAAATTCTTAAACAAAATACATATCTCTTATTAGCTTAATTAATGACAGCTACTTCAATTGCCTATAATAATAAAGCAAAGAAAAATATGAAAATGTGGGTTCAGACTTGGTCAAATGCATAATGGCAGAAAGTATTTGGGGATTCTAATGCTTTGCAACTCTAAATATATTCATTTATTATTTCTGTGGGAAAATGTATGGGCTGAGGAATTACAAATACCTGGAAAGCACCTGGGACTTTCTCTGCAAAGACTATTGGAACCTAGACATCGACAAACCACCTGCTACTCTTCATTCCTATTCATGTCACAAAACCCATCTTCCAGGGTACAAGGACCTTTGCCCATCCTTTCCTTGGCCTGAGCACAGTTTTGTGGGCCTTTCTCTCTGGAGTCTAAGAAAAGTAAATGCATTTTGTGGGAGGCGGGTTGCCAATATCTTATAGAAGTTGATTCATCCACCATCAGAGAATAGTCCCATAAAGGTTTAGCTTCCCTCTATTCATATTGGAATGATGGCCTAAAAGAAGAAAATTAAGTGTGTTGTAAATAAGGATTTAAAATAAATGTTAGAGGCTGGGGAGATAGCTCAGTGGAATAAGTGCCTGCCTGGCAAGCACAAGGTCGAGTCAGATCCCCAGTACCAAAAGAGGTTTTGTTTGTTTGTTTGTTTGTTTGTTTTCAGGCTGCCTTAAAGCCAGGTCTGGTACAGCTTCTGGAGCTGAGAATCAACCACAGTCCTGTGTGCCTGCCTGCATTTACCTAAGTGGCATTTCAAACAATTGAGCTATCCTGCAAAGTCCCCCCACTTTCTGCAAAGTCCCCTGTACCAAAACATAAAATAGGTCAATTCTGAAGATCTAATTGTAGAAGAAATTAAATAAGATGTGATTTTAATATGTTGTTTAGGAGGGTAGAAGAATATATTGAAAACCTGTATTCAGAAGTATGTGACCTGGTGGGCCAAGGGAATCTCTGAATTCTAATTAATGCACATAAATCTGGGTGTGTGAGCCTCTCCTTTTAAAAATACTTTTGTGTACATATATAAATATATGTATAATTTTTATTTTCACAGTATTGGGGAGGAAACCTAGGGCCTTCACAGTATTGGGGAGGAAACCTTGGGAGGCTGAGGCAGGAGGATTGCTGTGAGTTTGAGACCAACCTGGGCTACACAGTGAGCACACACACACAAAAAAAGTTTAGAAGTGTCTTGAAAAGATTTTATATTACTGAGTTAGTGATCTTCTAAAAGAAGTGTCAGGGGCGGGGAGTTGGCTCAGTGGAATAAGTACTTCCCTGGCAAGCACAAGGGCCTGAGTTCAATCCCCAGTTCCACAAAAAAAAAAAAAGTGTCAGATCTACCAGGTGCCAATCCTACACCTTAAACTCACTCAAAGATCTGTGTAGACTCCACTGTCATAAACATAAAGGAAAAAATTTTTCCTCAGCGTTTGTGTTCTGGAACATTTGGTAAAGTGAGTAGTTGCACTGAATGCTCAGGGTTAACCTTTCTTTTTTTGGGGGGGGTATGTAGTTCAGGCTGGCCTTAAGCTCACTTTGTAGCTCGGCCGGTCTTGAACTCAGAGCAATCCTCCTGCCTCAGCCTCCCGAGTGCTAGGATTACAGGCATGCACCACCACACCCAGCGAGGGTTAACCTTTTGACTAATTATTTTACTTTAGGTTCCATTATCACATGTGCATGCATACATACATGTATCTATGCATGTGTATGTGCATGTGTACGTATGTCATATGCATATTCGTGTATGTGTGTTAGATGTATGGAAGGTAGTGTAAGTACTTTTCTTTTTGTTTTTGGTACCAGGAATCAGACTCAGGGCTTCGGGACTGCCAGGCAGGCGCTGCACCACTCAGCTCTATCGCTGGCCTGAGGACAGCGTAAGATAGATGATTTGAAGTTTTCTGTAATTGCAAAAGTTGTTGGCTGCCTGGAATCACAGTCAGCCAGTGGGTACATTCAAGCACTGGCTGTTCATTACTGGTGATTTACTACTTTGGATTTTTTTGGGTCTAAAATGTTTTGTATTTATTACCATAATAGCAATTCTGGTCCATTTCCTAATGATGTTGCAATAACTATCTTAGCATCCAAATTAGAAAGTAAAAACAATGCCACTAAGAGTTTGGTTTTGTTTGTTTAGAATGGTAGCTTCCCATTTTGTTGCATTATCACTGTTACTGTTTTGAACATTGTTATTCAGAGTTTACCAGTAGGATATGATCAACACATCTTGAACACATTTGGTATTAAACATGACTTTGTGTGGACCACCTGGTATATTTGGTTAAAAGACAAAAAAAAAAAAAAAAAAAAAAAAAGACAAAAGAAAAGGTTATATGATACTTTTGTAACTTGTTAAAGACATTGGCAAAACGTTTCTCACTTGATTTTAAAACATTGTTTTGTAAAGAGAATTTAATTAGAAAAAAAAAATACTTCTTCTCTAAGTGCAGGCCCTTCCATAATTTGTTTGAAAATAATCCACAGCTCCTAGAACTACTAAGAATGTAATTTTTCCCTTTAATTAGTAGCTTACATTTTTAAAAAACCAATGCCAAGTGCAATGTGAGCTCAAGTTTTTTAGTTCAGTTCTAAACTTAGAACCCGTGATTTTCAAGTGGGTTCTAAATTTGGTAAAGTATCTTCTGCTGCCATAGTAGCTGGTGTTTTCCCATTCTCAAGGGTTCATTTGTCTGATATTCTAAGCAAGCAATACTGTTTTTCTTCACTTTTTAATAATTTTTCCATTTTCCTTTTGTGAAATACCAAGTATGAGGCAAACTCTTAGTAAAATAAAATAGATATAGTAGCTTTTTGAAAGAAAAACTGGGGAATGGCCAAGGAGGGGGACATTTCCTTGCCTTTTTTCTTTCACTTAAAAGAAATAACACTATATGACTTAGAGATTGAATTATCCAACACTTATAGAGAGGTTGGTAGAAATCAAGTCAAAACTCAATTCAGAATCACTTTCCTGCAACCTCTGCCTGAATACAAAGGAGTCCTGGCCCCTTCTTGAGAGAAGTGTGTGAGAAACAGCACCCCATTCATCCCCGCTTAATGAAGAGCATTCCTCCAGGCTAGCCTTTGCATCTGCTCTTTGCTGGAAGTTTGACAGCAGCCCATGCATATAAAGACACCAAGACAAGGCTCGGCAAGCAGTATCGGGTGAGCCTTCGGCGCGCAGGCCAGTGAGCTGCAACAGCCTGGGACCCGAGAACCAGGCTGTTGGTGCCTGCCTGGCACAGCTGGAAAGCCCCGCTTCCTCATCCTGCAAGGTGATGAGGGACAGACACCAGATCCCTCCCCTAACCACACATGCACGTGGCTGGCTCACTGCAGCTATTTCTGCCCTCCTGCCCCCTGGCTCAGGTCCCTCGCTAACTTGTCCTTCTATTTGGTTTTTGTGTTTTGTTTTGTTTTTAGGTGTTTTATTGTTTTGTTTTGTTTTTAAACTCCATTGGAATGCTGTCCTTAAAATAGAATGACCCACAGGAAAAGGACTGGCATGAAGAACAGGGTGAAATGGGGCTTTTATTGCCCTCCTGTAACAAATGTTTGGCACAGCTCACTGCCATACACACACACACACACACACACACACACACACACACACACACACACCTCTGCAGCAGCTGGTTTCCACAGGCGCTGCTTCCTTTTCTTCCTGAAGTCCTGTCATTTTGGCATTTTAGTGCATCATGCCAGCCCAGAGTTTCAAAGCTCAGGTTTGCTGTCCGGCACACTTCCCTGAAGGGCTTGGCAAGCAGGCATCCCTGTGCTCTGGTGCCCCTGGTCCTTGCCCTCCTCTCCTTTGGGAAAGAAGAGCTATTGGCCCTCGCTAGCCTCAGGAAGCCTCAAACACCAAGAGCTGCCTTGCCAGTCCTGTCCAACAGGTTCCCCTGCTGGTTTCTCTTTCTGCAGTGCCAAGAAGCAGGAAGAGAATACTTAAAATATTCCCCCCTCCCAGCCTTCCCGAGCACCGGAATTCTGACTGTGAGAACAAGTGGAGGTGGTGACAGTAGGATTCCCTCGAGGAGAATGGACACCTTCCCACCAGCCACACTGCTTCCCCCGACAGCTGCTCGCGTCCCTTACCCAGCAAGTGTTGGCTGGATTCCATTGACCTCAGCATTCCTAGAGTGACTTGGATCAGTGTGGAGGGCCAACCGTGAAGGGAATGTGGCAAGTGGAAAGGCCCATACACTGCCCCTGAAGCCCAGGGTCATTCACGTTCCAGGGAATAGATGCTCAAAGAAACATGTGGTTTCGGGCCAGCAGGTTCTCCATACCAGCCTCCTGCCCCTATGACACAAAGGCTATTTTGTGAGTGAACATGGTCAGTCTACCATGTCAGCCACGAACATTCAGAGTAACTACACAGTATTCCTGGCTTAGCTTACCAAGACTTTATTTAGCTAGCCTTGTCCCCAGCTTCCTTATTTTGGGTCTCTATCAGCCATACTAGTGTTGTGACATTAAATAATGTAATACAAAGACCATTCCAGTTATGGGGACTCACAGGTTAGCACTCCAGCCGTGCCCCAAAGTGCCACTCTGGACCATACTTTCTTCACCTGAAACCAGGGCGCACTGGACTTGATCAAAGCTCTGGTATACAATTCTAAAATGCTGGGTGTGGTGGTACCGCCTGTGATCCCAATTGAGGCAGGAGGATCTCTGTGAGTTTGAGACCAGCCTGGGCTACATAACAAGACCCTATCAAAAAAAAAAAGTACAATTCCAGGATTTTCTTTAAACCATTATTTACTAGATTAATAAAAAGCAAGCTATATTTAAACTATTAAAGTTGGCAAGTTTAGCATGGCAGCAGAGCCCTTGCATAATACATGTGAGGCCCTGGGTTCCAACAACAACAACAAAAAGATATAGGTAGGTAGGTAGGTAGATAGATTGATAGATAGATAGATGTAGAGATATATTCCTTTTTTAAAATTTTAAAGTGGTATTTGGATATGGTGACACAGGCCCAGAATCCCAGGACCTGAGAGGTTGAAGCAGGAGGCAGGAGGATCATCATGAGTTTCAGACCAGCCTGGGCTCCATAGTGGGTTTGAGGCCAGCCTGAACTGCAGAGTGAGACCCTGTCTAAAAAAAAAAAAAGATATTTTCCACACAATTGTCTCAAAATTACTTTGGCCACACTCTAAGGCGTACTGCTATTTCTAACATGTTTGTCACCCTATGTGTGTTTTTCATAGCCAGATTGACCCCATTCTACCTTCGCTTTTGTGTTCAGCTTTGCTGACTGCAGGTCTGCTGTCCTCTTCCTCTGTATAAATTTTATGCCATCACACAGTCTCCGAGTGCTCTGGATCTCTGTGGCTCCCCTTCCAAGGAGAGCTCAACCCTAAATAGACACACTCGGGGCGGTATTGGGCAGGGTAGTGGGCTTCCTGTCTGCCCCCTGCCCAGCTCTGCAGCCTGCTGGTCCTGGGGGGCCGCCACACGCTGAACCGCTGCCTGTGAGAAGGCTGTGCTCAGTGCCTCCTGGGGAGGGGGATTTAGAGTCCCTGGCTTACAGATTCAGAATGTTCACCCCTTTGCCTCTTGCTGTTCGCACACTTAGCCAGCTTTACTTTTCCCAGGTGTGGTAGTGGATAAACCTTTGCCAGTAGTAGGCAAGTGTTTTCTCTGCCTCTGAGCTGTGCCTCAGCCCCAGCACTCACCACCCAGAGAGGTGAGCGTGCAAGCACCTCTGTTTCCCTCTGTGGCTGAGCCTAGGGCCTCCACACTGAGCTACATCCTCAGCCCCTAAAGTTTTTCTTCTCCAACATGCTCTCAATAAGCCTTATTTATTCATTCATTCATTCATTCATTTTTGAGACAGGGCTTTGCTATGCAGTTCAGGCTAGCCTTAATAAGTTCACTTCGGAGCCCAGGCTAGTCTCGAACTTGCAAGGATATTCCTGCCTCAGCCTCTGGAGTGTTGGGACTACAGGAATGTGTATGGGCCACTAGGCTCAGATTTGTGATCCTCCTTGCCTCAGACTCCCAGAGTGTGGGGCTTACAGGCCTACGCTACCACCTCAAGTTTAAGACCCTTTTGTAGTAAACATGAAGGAGTCAGCAGATACATAAGACAGACGGCTCTGAGCTTGTTTCCTCCCTCCTAGATATCTCCCTTCCTTTCCTTCCCTGTGGAAAGAAAACCTAACCTCCTAGGGCAGCATCTGTATATTCTCTCTGTCCACTGGGACTGAGGGTAGAGGAGGGTGGTTTAACCCGTAGGCCTAAGGGAATTTGGAGAGGTTTCTTTTCAGTAAAGAAAAAACATAATAACCTTTAGAGTTCTGTTTTTACTCCACCAGTTACAGCTGGACTTCCATCTTTTTTACTGGGGATTGGACTCAGGCCCTTGTGCTTGCCAGGGAGGCGCTTATTCTACTGAGACATCTCCCCAGCCCCTGTCAGTGACATCTTGAAGGATACTGTCTCCTCGTGAATGTGGAGAACTCCCAGCTGCCCTAACCTTTCTCATCTTGTTTCTCCCCATGTTTTTTGTCTTCTATTTCTCAGACAATGGAAAGAAGGGAGAGAAGAAAGGTAAAGGAACAGATCCAAATGCGATGTAGGGACATTTCTAAGCAAGCGAAGTTCTGCACGGAAGAGTGCAGCGGTGCTGCTTACTCGCAGATGCCAGCCCTTGTGATAGTAGCTGTGCCTGGCATGCAGCGACGCCTGAACACACGGAGCGACGTGCCAGGTGCATGAGCGAGGGCCTGGCTTCTGCGCCTCCCAGGCTGGGTTATCCGCGGAGCACAGGCCTGGATGACGCTCTGGCCTCTCAGCAGAGCGCAGTCTCTCCATTGAGGTGGGGGGGCTGCGTGTCCAGCGCAGACTCCGCCTCCCGCCCGGCTCCCGTCCTGCGGCTGGTAGTGGCGAAATTAGCATCCTGCTTGGAAAAGGTCCTTGACTTCTGCCTTGCGTCTTCCTCAAACCCTTCAGCTTCAGAGATGCACAGTAATTCTTTCTTCCTACCCCGGATATAGATAGCATCTGGGGCTTGCGTTTGGGGCTTGCAGATCCCCTCAGGCCACCTTTCTCACGTGTTGGGAGCATTTCTGAGTAGAACACTCTGGCACACTGACTTCCGCCCCTCAGACTTCCCCTTTCCCTTCTTGGTGTTCTTCTGTTGCTCTAGCTGTTTTCACTGGCATTCTTTGGCTCCATAAAAAAAAAAAAATCCCTTTGAAAGCTGGCACAGTAGTGTATGCCTGTAATCCCAGCTATTTGAGAGGCTAAAACAGCAGGATTGCAAGTTCAAGCCCATCCTTGCCACTTTAATGACCTTTTCATAACATAAAAAAGGGCAGAGGCCATAATTCAGTTATTGAGCACAATGGCTCAAAAGAAAAGTTCAAGTGAGTGCACGTGAAAACATACACACAAATTGCCCTTTACAAAATGAACCAAGTCTATCCACTAAGCACTCACAGAAGGTGGGTCAGATAGCTCAGCAGACCACACAACTTAGGCAAGTGCAGGGACGGTGATTTGATTCCCAGTGCTGTATGCCACACTGGCCCTGCCCCTGGGCACACTGAGTGGGCCACTGAGTCCTGGGATGGTGACTGAGTCCGGGCGTGGAGGTGCATGCCTGTGATCCCACCCCTGGGGAGGCTGAAAACAGGAGGATCACTACAAGTCAGAGCTGTGTAGTGAGACCCTGTACCAAATACTTAAAACTAAAAAAAAAAAAAAAAATTAAATAAGAACTCATAGAAACATAAAACTAGCCATTGAATTTACTGTTACTAATGAGTATATCTGTCTTGCTTGAAAACAGCTTGATATAAAATAATGCTGAGGGGGGCCAGTGAGATGGCTCAATGGAATAAGCACTTCCCTGGCAAGCATAAGGGTCTGAGTTCAATCCCTGGTTCTACCAAAAAAAACCAAAATAATAATAATAATGCTGAGGTTATACTTTCTAACAGTAAGGAGGAATTTATCTTTTTTTTGGGGGGGTCTGTCTTTTTCAGACAGCTCTCACTATGCAGTTCAGGCTGGTCTTGAGTTCACTTTGTAGCCCATGCTGGTATTGAACTTGAAATGACCCTCCTGCGACAGCCTCTTGAGTGCTGGTACATTTGTTTCTTAATATGAGTTTGAGTGGACAGAAAACAACAAAAAGATTCAACACATCTTTCTAAAGGATAGGCAGAGAACTACAGAGAAGGCCTCATAAAAATACATTCTTATGTTTTGGATGAAACTATTGATTTTTTAGTTACTATTTTCCCCTGAAGTGTTGAAATAAGTACCTTTTGATGCACAGAATTGAGAAAAACTTGTTTCCTTAAGCCACTTGGCTCCTATAACTCTCAGGAACTAGGAAGGATGTACTCCAAGCATGATGTTTGTGAAGAAGGAAGCAGGATTATGAAGGATGGCTGGAGGGGAAGCAGGGAGGAAGGGGAGGGCAGGAGGGACAGCGAAGGTTCCAGCAGGCAGCTGAGGAGGGGCGTCACGTGGGGCTTCTGCCTTGCCCTCCCTCTGTATGCCTAGCTCCTGCCAGAGCACCCAGCACGTCACTCTCCCACCATCTACAACCCAGACTGAAGCTGGGTGGTGGTGCCCACCTGTAATCCCAGCTCCTCAGGAATCTGAGGCAGGAGGACCACAAGAGATCCAGCTGCGGAGAGAGGCCCCATTTGAAAAGAAAAGGAAAATGCCTAGATTAACTCAAGCAACACCCATTTTGATGTCAAAATGGATATTCTATATTAGGAGGCCTATGCATCTAGGGAGAGTTTATGAGCTTTGGTGATATCTAATAGCACAGAGAAGATCATAGCCCAGGCATAGTGATGTGTGTCTGTAATCCCAGCACTCAGGGGGCTGAGGCAGGATAATCACTGAGTTTGAGGCTGGCCTGAACTATGTAGTGAGACCCTGTCTCAAAAAGCCGAAAAGGAAAGAAAATCAGCCAGGGAGATAGTGGCATAAGCACCTGTCTGGCAAGCTCAGGGTCTTGTTTGTTTCCCAGTGCAAAAAAAAATAGAAAAGGGACTGGGTATGGTGGTGTGCACCATTAATCCCAGCTCTTGGGAGGCTGTAAACAGGCAGATCACTATGAATCTAATCTAGTAGTGAGATCCTGAATACTCTGTAGACCCTTCCCTAAAAAAATACAAAAAAAAAAAAAAAAAAAAAGGAAAGAAAATCATACTGAGAGCATCAAAGAGTGTATTTATTTGGTACAGGGTCTCATTACACAGCTTGGACTCATGGAAATCCTCCTGTCTCAGCCTCCCCAGAGCTAGGATTACAGGCTTGCACTCCAGACACAGTTGCAGTGGTTGGCACAGTGTGCCTGGGGTTCTGGGGCCAGCATAACATGTGGTATCAGGGATCAGGGATTGAAAACAGGTTTTTGTTCTTGCCAAGCAGGCACTGAGACCACCAAGCTATCTCCCTAGCTCCAAAGAGTGTCTTTGCTGTGACACAAATGCCATCCTTTAGAAACTGAAAGCTAGGGCGGGAGGTTAGCTCAGTGGTACAGTGCTTGCACAGCTTGCCAGAAGCACTGGATTCCATCCCTAGTACAGTGGGAGACAGGCGTAGGAAAAGAAAGGTGGGGAGAGGATGAAAGACAGAAAAAAAGGAAGAAGAGGAAAAAAAAAGAAACCTGGTGTTACTGTTTTAGCTACAAAGATTTTGTGGGTGCTGACCACATAGCTCAGCATATTAAAGTGCCTGCTTAGGCAGATGCAGGGACCTAGCCTGCTGTGCCAGCCCTGCCCCCAAGCTGTGCTGAGATGGCGATTGAGACTGGGTGTGGTGGCACAATCCTGTTCCCAGTGCTTGGGAGGCTGAAAACAGGAGAATCAGTAGCAGTCTGATCTGTGTAGCATAGGGCCGGGGAGATAGCTCAGGACCCTGTGCTTGCCAGGCAAATGCTTATTCTGGGCTATTTCCCCAGACTTAGGCATTATTTCTTTAAAAAGTTGAATATTGGGGTGATAAACATGCTAAGAAAAATTAAACATCATCTTTACATTCAGTGACTCTCTTTAGTACCTGTGATGGGCAAAGAGCACTGGAGAAGTAAAGATGGAGAAGACAACAGACTATGTAAGAATGTTTACTTAGGTTCTATCTTTTTTTTTTTTTATAGCAGGAATCAGAACTTACAACCTCCCACTTGCCAGAAAGGTACTGTGCCACTGGACTGAACCCCAGGCCCCCTACATAGCTTCTAAAACATGCACTGTATTGTTGCTACTGGGTAGTTATTTCTAAAAGTGGCTGGACAAATAAGTATGGCTGGGTTTGTGGTGCCCCGTCTCCTCCTTGAGTTGGACTCCAGGTTCTTCTCATCTCAAAGAACTGAACAAAACAAAAAAGAGGTGACAAGGTTTATTTGAAGAAGTAAAAGTGAAGACAGGAGAAAGGGGCTCTCCAGAGCAAGAATTGGCTGTGTGAAAGCAGAACAGCCCAGTCAAAAGTACACTGTGAAGTTTGCAGGTTACTTCGAGGAAAGCTATGACAGGGAGTATCTGCATCCTTTTATGTAGTCCAAACCTCAAAAAAACCCGTGAGAACTTCTGCACGCTGGTCCTCAGAGAAGTGCATGGGCAGGTCTTTTGGAACCATTCTGCCCATATGGTCCAAGATCTTGGATTTAGAAAAAAACAAAACAAAACAAAACAAATAAAAAAACCAGGGTCTTAATATTAATATATGATGGCCTTGAATTCATTGTGTACCCCAGGCTGGCCTGGAACTCATGGACCTTCCTGCCTCAGCCTCCCTAGTGGAGGAATTACTTATTTGGATTATTGTTGATCCTTCTGTGATGTCTGGGGAGGGACATATACCGTGCCAAGCTGTGCCATGCTGTATTTCCAGGGGTGGACATACAAGCCACTGTTCTGCTGGAACATGTATTTCCCGGTGACCCTAAACCAGCATTGATAAAGAACTAAAGAAGTAGTTTACAGTAAGACAACTTATTTGCAGACTGGGAAGGAGGAAGACAGAGATAACAGAACATTCAAGAGAGAATTGCTCTGGGATCCTGTAATCAACAAGTCAAGCCTAATTCTCCAGCCAGTTTTGCCACACCCTAACCTCCTATCTCACTGTTATATTTATGAAACCATGAAAGCCATTAGAAAGGTAGGAACAATAAGCCGGGCGTGGAGGCGCATGCCTGTAATCCCAGCACTCGGGAAGGCTGAGGCAGGAGGATTGTTGTGAGTTCGAGACCAGCCTGAGCTACAAAGTGAGCTTAAAGCCAGCCTGAACTGCATAGCGAGACCCTGTCTAAAAAAAAAAAAAAAAAAAAAAAAAAAAAAAAAAGAAAGGTAGGAACAAGATAATAAGAAATAGATAAAAACAGTGGAAACAAATTTTTATTGATAAGGAGGAGAAAAGGGTTTAAAGGGAGGGGAATTTTTAAAAAAATGAAAGCAAGATAAATCATGTACATGTACAAATTCCCTGTGAGAAATGTGATCTTTATGTATATTTAAAATGTACCGATAAAAAAAAAAAAGACTTGAAAAACAAAGGGAAAAAAGGCACAACCAGCCAGGAGTGATGGGACCATCCTATAATCCCAGCACTTGGGAGGCTGAGGCAGGAGGATCAATATGAGTTTGAGGCCAACCAGCTACAAAGTGAGCTTAAGCCCAGCCTGGGTTACACAGCAAGACCCTGTTTTGAAAAAAAGTTTTTTTTATTTCAACCAAAAATGAGAGGGAATTTAAAAGAGAGCTCATCAAGTTGAGAATTTTAAAAGGTCAGGAAGGTTTAAAAGGACAGGATAGACTTCAGCCGCAGAAGCTGGGGAAGAGCACACTAAGCTAAAGAAACAGCTTGACCTGTCAGCAGCTCAACAGCAAGAGAGTACAAGGTTCAGTTTGATGGAACTTAGGAGGGCAGTAGGCAGGAAAGCAAAGGGAGAATTGCACCATATTAGGGAGGGCCCTGAGGACCAGGGCAGCATTTTGTTGTTAATTTGGAAGCAAATGTTGAGATTAAAAGGAGAGATTTTAAGCGATAGTCATCTGTAAAACCAATTTTAAAACAATCTAAACATCCAGCAACCTTTGATCACTGCCAGTGATCTAAGGAATTTAGTATTAGCTTTTGGATAGGAGCTGGTTTAAACTTTGAATGCCCCTTGTGAAAGGGACTATCACTCATTTTAGCAGAAGCATTTTAACTGAACTCAGATCAATTCACTCTGCCCACAGCTAGGAAGGATAAAGAAGGAGGACTAAGATTTTAACCTAGGGGCATCTCCTTCCATCTCCATCTCCTTCTGTTCCTAAGCACAAAATAATGAAAACCAGGGGAGCAGGCGGCAGAGATACTGGATCCTAGTGTGCGCCAAGCCCTGGGCTGGATCCTCAGCCTGGTGAAACAACAGCCCTAACTAGAAGCCAGGTGTTGTGGCATACTTCTGTAACCCCAGCACTCAAGAGGCTGAAGCAGGAGGATGGCCAGTTCAAAGCCACTCTGGGTTACATAGTAAGTTCAAGACCAGCCTGAACTACTCAGAGATCTTGTCTTTTTTTTTTTTTTTTTTTTTTTT
>PVKA01046651.1:0-14801 GCA_004027165.1 Ctenomys sociabilis
GGGTTGTCATAGATGGCTTTTATTAAATTGAAGTAGAGGCCTTCTATTCCAATTTTCTGAAGGCTTTTGAACATGAGTGTTGGACTTTGTCAAAAGCCTTTTCTGCATCAACTGAGAGGATTTTGCTCTACTGATATAGTGTATTACATTTATAGATTTTCAAATATTGAACCATCCTGGCATCCCTGGGATGAATCCTATCTGGTTATGGTGTATGATCTTGATGATTTGCTGTATTCTGTTTGCTAGGATTTTACTGAGAATTTTTGCATCTATGTTCATGAGTGAGATTGGCCTGTAGTTCTCCTTTTTAGTTGTGTCTTTCCCTGGTTTTGGAATCAGTATAATACTTGTCTCCAGGAATGATTTTTGGACAAATGTTTCCTTTTCAATTTCATTAAAGAGTTTGTGGAGTGTAGGGATTATATCTTCTGTAAATTTCTTGTAGAATTCAGCTGTGAATCCATCAGGATCTGGACTTTTCTTTGTCGACAAGCTTTTTATTACATTTCATACTTCAATGGCTGTTATTGGTTTAAGGACAGTTGTTCCACCTTCTTGATCCTGTAAACCAAGCAACTGCTCTGAATTTAGCAAAGTGTAATAGAAGGGTCACATTTCAAATACCTGCCAATCTGGCCTTCTAAATATGTACTTCTTGACATGACATACTAGCTATTACTATACTGCCCTTTTTAATGGGTAGTAAATGAAAAATAAGACAAAAAAGTCACAAGACAGTCCTGCTACAATGCTACTATGCTGTATTTGGATGTATCTCTAAATATCTATGTAAATATATGTAAGTGTTCATTCCTAATTCTTTTCTTCTTCATATTCTGTACAGACTTAAAGTTTAGTATCTCAATACTTGATGGAAAATACATGTTCCATGTTATGCCTATGATGTCTGATATTTAGACTAATAGTGTGGGTAAACTGAACCGCATATGCTGCAGGGTAATAATAAACTTCTCTTCTGAAGGGTTAACAACGTAAGTTTGCAGATCAAAAATTGGAGAAAAAGAAAGGCTGCAAGGTCAGTGAAGATTCAGAACATAGGAGAATTTATAATGTAACAGGTTTCCACAGAAAGCAAACTGGTCAAGCAATGGCCATGACTCATCCACAAGGCTGACACTGACAAGGGCCCTACAAAGTGTGGTACAAGGTTACAGGATAACCCTGAGGGTACCTGAATGACCTTATCTGATACAAAAGTTACATTTCTTGTTATATAGGTCTTGCTTTAACTCGGTCTTAACCGAAAAATATAAAAATGGAGGTATATAAAGTCATATTAATATAAATATAAAAATAGAGGTATATAAAGTCATATTAATATAATGAACTGTGAATGGTTCAAGTCAACAACTTCTGTGGATAACCCACTTCTATTGTGGACAGTTGATCTCTGTTGGATTTTTTTATTTAAAAAAAAAAAAAAAAATATATATATATATATATATATATATATATATATATATATATATCTTGCTTTATCTCAGTCTTAACCATCCAGCAGAAAAGTATAAAAATTAGGTATACAAAATTAGGCCATAATAATAAGCTGAGCTGTAAATGGCTCTAGTCAACAGCTTCTTCAGATAACCCACTGTTATTGTGGACTGCTGGATTGTGTTTGGTTGTTTTGCTGAGTTCAGGCACCTATAATAATTGAATGACAATGGAATGCCCATCTTTGACAAGACTAAACAAAAAAGGGGGGGACACAAATGAAGAACCATTCTGTGTTTGTATAAACAGTACAGTTAGGATAAATATTCAGTACTTCTGCATAATTCTATGAGAAGCAAGATTTGCACTAATAGTGTTTGGACAGGATATTCTGCCAGCTTTTTGTACTATGGACATCCAGTAGGAAGATAACAAGGTAGAAAGTATTAATTATTGAAACTGTACTATAATTCAGCTTTAAAAAAATAAGTATATAGCTACATTCTCTTAATTCATTGATTAGAGACATCTGCTCTAATAGTGTTTATGAGCAGAATATCATGTATGCACCTTGTATGACAAAAAAATACTATGAAAACAATATGTAATGTATTATTGAATCTGTCCTGCTAATTTGATTTGAAACTGTCTCACTGCTATTTGTTCTTCAATAAAATAAAATTAAAATAAACATGTATCATTGTATGTTACCCTGTTTATGTCATTTTTTCTCTTTGTTTTAGCTTCTATTTTTCACTCTTTAAGTTAAAATACAGATTAAACTTAAAAAAGAAAAAGAAGTAACATTAGGTGTTTACATGAAGTAATTTCTTCTTAATGTTGGCATTTAATCACTGTAAACTTCCCCTTTACAACTGCTTTCGCATAAGTTTTGATACGCGTGTATTTCCATTTTCATTAGTCTCAGTATATTTTTAAAGTTTTCTTTTGCGATTTCCCCTTTGAAATTATAGGCCAGTAACACTAACAATCACAAACATAAAAATCTTCAATAAAACATAACAAACAATTCAATAACAAATTAAAAGAATTGTACACCATAAACAGATGGTATTTTTCTGGCAATACAAAGATAGCTCAACACTCACCTAAATATGATATACAAAAATAGAGTCAAGAACAAAATGACGCATCAAAAAAAAGACTACATCAGCAGATATATAAAAAGCTTTTGACAAAATTCAACATCCTTTCATAATAAAAATTATCAAGGATTAGATGCAAGAATATAGTACTTTATTTTTTAATGCTATCCACACCTAATGGTAGACATATTCAGTGATCTAGGTTGAAAACTTTTAAGATTAGAAAAAAAAAAAGGAGGTCCAGTCTTCCCTCCTGTGGGTCCTAGACAAAGCAACAAGCTACTTTCTCTTAATTCAGTGAATAGAAACATTTGTTCTAACAGTGTCTGTGGACAGGATGTCATGTCTACAGCTTGTACTATGAATAACCACTAAGACAACAATATACAATGTATTGATTCCTGAAACTGTCCTACTAGTCGGTTTTGAAACTGTCTCATTGCTATTTGTTTCTCAATAAAATTATTTTTTAAAAAAAGAAATAAAAATGGAAGTAAAATGTCTTCCTCTGTATATGAAATTATATGCAGAAAATCCTATAGATTCCAGCAGAAACCCAACAAAAGGATTTCATAAAAATGAAAGATTCAAAATCAATATACAATAAAAAAAAAAATTCAGTTGAAGCTAGGCAAGGTGGCATACGGCTATATAACCCTAGAGCTTGAGAGGCTGGGAGACTAAAAGTTTGACTCCTCCATTCTGGACAACTTAGCAAAACCTTGTTTCAGAAATTTTAAAAAGGGGTAGGAATGTAGCTCAGTGTGTAAGCCTTGAGTTCAAATACAGGTAGGGGAAAAAAATGGTCAGTTTTTCTATAGTATAAACAACAAATAATCTAAAACAGAAATTAAGACAGCAACCCCACTTATAGTATCATCCAGAACAATAAAATATTTAGAAAGAAATGTACACAGAGAGGTGAGTGACCTAATATAAACTATAAAACACTGACAGGAGAAATTGAAAGGGACGAAAATAAAGAGCACTTTTCTATGACATAGAAAAATCAATATTGTCAAAATGACCATACTGGGCTGGGGAAAGAGCTCAGCAGTCCAAGCCCCTGCTTGGCAACTGCAAGGTACTGCATGTCATGCCAGCCCCAGAACCCCAGGTGTACTGTAACAGCCCTGAAACTGGGCATGGTGATACATGCCTGTAATCCCAGCACTGGGGAGGCTGAGACAGGAGTATCTGTCTCAAATAAATAAATTTTAAAATTTAAATAAAAATAAAAGTGACCATTCTACCCAAATGATTATACACACTACAGATAATCTTTATCAAAATTACAACCCCACCCCTGGGGTGAGCTGAGAGGGCCCATTGAGACTGCATGTTGTGGTGTGTGCTTATAATCCCAGTGCCTGGGAAGCTGAAAACAGGAGAATAACTATGAATAACCAATCTACATAGTAACATCCTGTAGACCCTGTTCTAAATACAGAAGAAAAAAATTACAATGACATTTTTCAAAGAAATAGAAAAAAATTCATAAAGAGTCATACAGAACCACAGAAGACCTAAAATAACTAAAGTAATCTCGATCAAGAAAATTAAAGATTGAGGGCCAGATTCATTTGCCTGGTCAATGCAAGGTCCTGAGTTTCATTCCCAGATTTCCTCTCCCCCAACCAAAAAAAAAGGATGAAAGCATTTAAATTTCCTCACTTCTAGTTTAAGCTATAATAATCAAAACATTCTGGTAGTAACATAAAAAGACAGAGCAACAAAAACATAAAACCCGAAAATAAATCCATGTAACATGTAGTACATGTAGTCTATGTAATATGCAACAGAAGGGCAAGAATTCACAATGAGGCAAGGATAGTCTCTTCAATGAATGTTGAAAATGGGTTTTGACATGCAGTAAAATGAAATTAGATCCTATGTTGCATACAAAAATGTGGGTTAATTTTTATTTTAATTTTTCCAGTTTTTCTTAGTACACGAAGTACCTAATGATTACATTCACCATAGGGAGTTGGGACACGCACATAACACATCTTAATTGTTTTTCTTCACCTTCTTTCCTGCTTCCTTTTGTAGCTTAAATATTTAAATGTAAGACCTGACACCATAAAACTCCTAAAATAAAATAGAAGTAAACCTCCATAACAATGCTCTCAGCAATGATTTTTTAGGCAAGACATCCAGAATATGGGCAGAAAAGTAGACAAATATGAATTATGGCAAACCAGAGTTTCTGCAAAGGAAACAACACAAATCAATAAAATGAAAAAGGAACTGATGTAACAGGAAGAAATATTTATAAGCAATGTATCAGTAATGGGTTAATGTGCAAAATACATAAGAAATTCAAACAACTCAATAACATACAAGAAATTAATCTCATTACAAATAGTCAAAGGGCCAAATAGTATAATCCCTAAAAAGGGCCAAAAACATCACAAAGATGGTCAACAGATATTACTATATTATGAGAGAATTGCAAATCCCTATCACTTCATACCTGACACGATGACTACTGCTAACAAGAGAAATGAGTACTTGTGAAGAGGTAGAGAAACCCTTATACATTGTTAATAGGAATGCAAGTTAGCATAGGCATTACAGAAAATAGGAGGATCCTCAAAAGGAAAATCAGAGGAACTGGCAATCATATTTCAGGGTATATATCTAGGAAACAAAATTACTTATCTCAAAGAAATATATGCTACTCTACATATATCCCAGAAATATTCACAGTAGCCATCATACAGAAATACCCTGTCTACTAATGGATGCTGGAGGAACACAATGTGGTTTGTGTCTCTGTGTGTACATATTATTCAGTAAAAAAAAAAGAAATCCTATCATTTTAACATCATTGATGACTATAAGAAACACAGCTAAGTGAAGTGACACATGGACAACTTCATATTTGTATCAAGAAGAAAACACTTAAAAATTAATCTATTGGAGACAAGAGAACTATATATGGAAAACCATTCCTGAAATTTTAAAAAGACAAATAAGAGAAAAATTCCATGCTCCATGGAACAGAAAACTTGATACAATTAAAATGCCCATGCTTTACAAAGTGATCAATGGATCTTATGTGACCTCTATCAAATTCCAACAGCATTCTTTGCAGATATAGAAAAGGACCTTAGCATTTATATGGAATCACTAAGGGTTTCAAATGGCTACCACACTTCTAAAAAATAATAATGTAACTATAACCATCACATTTCTTGATGTCAAATCATGCTAGAAAGCTATAGTAATCAAAACATTATAGTATTAGGCTTAGAGACAGATATTCAAGTAATGAGGGGACAAACCTGAAATTTCAATTTGTTGGAGAGCTAAAGAATGAAGATTCCAAGTTCCAGGCCCATCTAGCAATTAACTAAGACTTTATCTTAAAATAAAAAGGCTGGATTTAGTTCAGTGTTATAATGCTTGGCTAGCATGCACCATGCCGTGGGTTCAATGATCAGTACTGCCAAAACAAATCATATCAGACACTGACCAATAGAACAGATTAATGAATCTAGAAATAAGCTGTCATGTATATGGTCAAATGATCTTTGACAAAATCACCAAGAATATACCATGCGAAAGAACAGTTTTTTCAACAAATATTATTTTTGGGAAAAGTGGATTTCCATATGTAAAACAATCAAGCTTCACTCTTACACACATAAAAACAATAAACTTAAAATACATTAAAGACTTAACCATAAGATTGAAAGTATAAAAGTAGGATAGGGAAAAAGCTGCACAACATTGAATTTAGTACAGATATCTTGGTTAAAATGCAAAAATATAGGCAATGAAAGCAAAAAATGTGAGACTACAGCAAACTTATTTGTAGAGCACAGCAAATAAATTAACAGAATGAAATGAAAACCTATGGAATGGTCAAAATATCTCTGGGGAGACAGCATAAGTGCCTGCCTGGCAAGTGTTGGGTCCTGAGTTCAATCCCAGATACCACATGCCATGAAGAAATATGGTCATGGTATTGCATGTCTGTAATCCCAACACTAGGAGGCTGAGATAGGATGATCACTATGAATCCAAACTGTGTAGTGAGACCCTGAATCAGACAAAAATATACAAACTGTATATCTGATAAATGGTTAATGTTCAGAGTTAGACAGGTAGAGATTATGGTTAGGAGAGCAGGTGTCAAATATCACATTGTGCCAGTTATAGTTAAATGAAGAAAAAGGACCTATGTCTATGTATATTTTTTATAATCAGCTTTTGGGCTACAAATACAAAATGATCCCACACAGCACAATGACATTTTTAGTTTACGTGTTGTGCACATTCCTTTTAAGACTTAACAACCTTGCTGCCTATATCTAAACCACTGCACAGAGCATCCCAAGAAAGCGGCAGAAATAAACTAAAGTAAAACACCTAACAAATTCAAAAAGTAGGAGATGATATAAAACAGACAACTAAAACAGAGAGAGCACATGACTGGGGGTATTGCTCAGTGGTACAGCTCTCGCCCAGCATGCACAAATCCTCTGAGTTTGATCCATCCTGACCAGAACTTCCAAAAAACATCAAACATTTGAGGTTAAATAGATATGAAACAAAGTCCAGTTCCGCACTACTATTCATACAGGTACACATACAACTATAATGACACAGCAGAACTGAAGTTCAAGCAATTAAAGATGATTACCAGGCAGTTAATAGAAGGAAAAATTAGTAATTTGACATGAACATTACAAACAAACATTTCAAAAGAGCACTCTGTAATGTAAGAAAATTCTGAATAAAAATAGAAGAGTCTTCAATTCATACTGCCTCACTGAATTCCACTCAAGATTGAGATTAGTAATATCCAAGAAAAACCTGACTCTTCAGTCTACCATACTACTGTTCCTTGTGATATGAAAATCTGGTAAATGCTATAATCTAGATATGATTTCAGTGTGTTCCCTAAGGCTTTTTATGTTGAAATTTTTGCTCAAGCAACTACAAATCCATCTTACACAACTTGCATCTTATTTCTTAACTTGACCCACAAGTCTGAGATAACTTTTCTCAAATCCTGCACTAAAATCCAGCTTTTCAATAATTTCTCTGCATTTATGCACACATTTACACAAACATACACATCTGCATACATGTAATACATAGAATCATAATGTTGTACCTCATAGGTAGTTCCATAATGGCATGTAAATTGGCACTGTCTGTTGGTTTCCGCATCTTGCTCGACATTGGTATAAAATATAACTCCATCTCCAGAACAGGATACAATCTGTTTATCATTTGTGCATGGTAAGAACTTAGCACTAAATATATTTGCTCGGTGACCTGAACGAATTGTTGTCAAAACCTAAAACATATAGAGAAGTAGTCCACGGTAATTTATTATTCCTAGGAAGAAATATCTGCATTTAATACACTTATAGCCAGTCATAAATTTTCCTTAACAACTCTCATTTCAACAAAAGACTATAGTATCACTCAATTCCAAATTACTGCAATTAAGGAAAAATCCAAGCCTCACATATTTTCCTTTTGGTCCCTCTGAAATGAGAAGAGGAAATACCATCAACTGAAATAGTGCCATGAAAACCCAATGTGGATATTTCTACCTATTTGGTTTTTTCACGCACTCACTCATGAAATATTAGTAAATAAGAAAGAACTATTTGGACAGTTTTTATTATGGTTGTTTGTATCTAGACATCTCCCCCCAACAGCTTAATATAGTCATGGGGGCAGGCTTTTCAGAGGTGGCTGAATCTAGTTTGTGACTGATTTGATGGTCCAATGCCAGGATTATGGCCCTGTACTCACTATGTAATCCAAGATGGGGCCAAAATTGTAATCTTCCTGCCTCAGCCTCCTAAGCACTGGGATTATAAATATTACCACATCTGCACTGCCTTTCTTTTTTAGAAGTTATGTTTCTCAAGTACTTTGCTAGAATAACAGAAAGCGACCACAAATGTAAAGCTCTATAATAAACACAGAATCTAGCTGGGCTTGGTGGCACACACCTGTAATTTTAACAATTGGGAGGCTGAGGCAGGAGGATCACCATGAGTTTGAGACCAGTTTGGGCTACATAAGCAGGTTTAAGGCCAGCCTGTACTACATTGTGAGACTCTGTCTCAAAAACAACAATAACAATGAACAAACCATAAAAGCCTGGAGTGAGGATATAGCTAAGTTTTCGAACAAGTGTCTAACAAACAAAAACCTCTAAGTTCAATCTTCTCCACTATAATCAATCCATCAATCAAATGTATAAAGGATACCAATTTTAAAAATCACTGTGTTAAACTGGGCATGAGAGGAGCCAGGGAGATGGCTCAGCGGAATAAGCACTTCCCTGGCAAGCTCAAGGGCTTAGTTCAATCAGTGATTCTACCAAAAAAAAAAAAAAAAAAGAGAGACCCTTGCTTCACAAATAGTGAAAATGAAAATTTAATTCTAATGTGTCACAAATAAATCACAATTTGCAGCAATTGTTATCCAGATGGATAGAACAAAGCATATTTAAATTTTCTAGAATTCATAAGGCTGACTGACCCTAAAGAAACTAGAAGACCTACATAAAATAACTTTTAAATTATTCAAGTTAAAACATGAAAATGCCCATCCCATGTTTATTTATAATTCCGTTATTTCTAGCTTTTGGATTTTTTTCTCATTAAATTTTTTAGATATACACCTTTTTAAATTTTTTTTTTTTTTTTTTTTTTTAAAGAGATCACTTACCTTTCGGCTGTATGGATTGCTAATTACTAACTTGGTATCATCTGAGCCAGATAAAATATATTCTCCAGTGTCATTCCAACAGATTGTATTAACCTAAAAAGAAAGAAAAAAAGAGCATAAGTAAACTGAATATAAAAGGAATTACACCATCATTCATTTAATTGATGTCTTAAGGGTTTGAATGGATAAATCAGAGAGCACATAAGAAGGAACAAGCAATACAAAGCAGAAAGATAAAAAGTCTAAGAATTAAAAAAGAAATGTTAAAGAAAAAAAGCATCATAAGAGAAATAAGAATATCTTTGATAGCCTTATGAGTAGACTGCGTGCTTAAGGAAACTGACTTTGAGGATATTATCAACAGAAACTCACAAAACTAAAAAAATAAACACTGAAAAAAACATTTAACAGAATACCCAACAATTATGGAACAAATACAAAAAGTGTAATTAATCAACAAAATACTTGAACGCAGGAAACACAAAAGCAAAAAATTGAAATAATAACTAAGAACTACCCCCACCTTAAAATCAAACATCAAACCACACATTAGGAAGCTCGGAGAACAGGTAGCACAGTAAGTTCTTCAAAAAGGAAAAAAATGGAAACAAAGCATTTGTGGATAAGCAGAGGAGAAGGGGTTGAAGGGAGAGTAGAGGCAAAAAAGAACCCAAACATATCATGTACAAATACAAATTCCCTATGATGAATGTGACCATTATGTATACCTAAGTTTTTTTAAAAATTCTAAAAAATTCATGAATGGACAGAGGAGTACAGGAAGGGCACCTCAAAATTCTAAAGCTAGGCAGGGAAAATTGTGACAGTCAATCTTTTTATGACTTCACTTTATGTTTCCTGCAGTGGTTTTTGAAAGCGCTGGAGATTTTTGCTGCCCCCTATTTTCCACCCTTTTAAAAAGTTTCTCTTGTGTCCTATTCTTTTCCCCTCCCTTTCAACTTTTTTTTATTTCTTATATTTTTGCTATTTACCGTTTTTTACTTGTTCTGCATTTGTGTTGTTTAGCCCAGGCTGGCCTCAAACTCACAGCAACCTTCCTGTCTCAGCCTCCTGAGTGCTGGGATCACAGGCATGCGTCACCATGCTCAGCTACTGCAACTGATTTCTAACACTATTATTTCCTTTTACTCCTTAATAGGACCCCCATCTTACTTTTCTTTCCTCCTCAAATTGGTTTTTTCACGATCCACTTCGTCCACCTTAACTAGTATAACTATAAGCTTTATGGATCTCTAAATGGCTATTAACTTTACGCTACTACTACTGAATACTGTTCAATTGCTCACAGAGGTAATGTTATCTTTAGTTGACACATCCTTTCAGAGTAAAAATACTAGAAAAAATAAGCTTAAAAGGACCTTATCTCCGTCTGATAAAATCACTTAAGACAAACCTACTGCCCACACACTAAATGAGGGAAAATTCAAAATTTCCCTCTTAAAATTAAGAACAAGGATGACCACTACCACCACTCTTGTTTAACAGAATACATATTCGAAACATTAGCAAGAGCAATTGGTCAAGAAAAAGAAATGAAAGGGATATTTAAAGGAAGAAATTAAATTATTTACAGATGACATGATCCTTTATACAGAACACTCATAAACTTTAAAAATCCAGTAAAAGACTCCTAGAGTAACCCACCTGGAGAAAACAATGCTTGGTTCATATGGAACCCAAAAAAAAAAAGAGAAGAGAGACAGACAGACAGATTAAAAAACAAAAATCAGGGGCTAGGGAGATGGCTCAGTAGAATAAGCGCTTGCCTGGCAAGTAAAAGGCCTGAGTTCAATCCCAGGTTCCACAAATAATAATAATAATAATAATAATAATAATAATAATAATAATAATAATAATAATAATAAAGATTATATATATATAAAACAAAAAAATCAAAACCATTAAGTATTGGCACAGAGACAGGAGACCAATGGAACAGAATAGAGGCTGCAAAAATGACCCTAAGCAGATCTATCTGATCTTTGACAAAGGAGCCAAAAACATACACAGGAGGAAAACCAGCCTCTATAATAAACGGAGCCAAGAAAACTGGCTATCTCATTCATGCCTGGTAAGAATACAAAATGGCAAAGCTTTTTAGAGGACAAATGAAAATTTGCTGGGTGGGGGAGACAGCTTAGTAGAATAAGCACTTGCCTGGCAAGTGCAAGGTCCTGCGTTCAATGCCCAGTACCACAAAAAAAAAAAAAAAGAAAAAGAAAATTTGCTGCAAAATTAATCATACTCTAACCATAAGATATACTCTTGGTAACTACCCAAAAAAGCTAAAAACTTATCTACGAACAAAAACCTACATACATGTTTATGACAATTTTATTCTGACTGAAAAGCAAACAAGATGTGCTTCAGTGGTTACATAAACTATGATATATCCAGAAAAGACTATTCACAAAAAAATCAAAAAGACAACAAACAAACAAAAGCCGGGCGTGGTGGCGCAGGTCTGTAATCCCAGCACTCAGGAGGCTGAGGCAGAAGGATTGTTGTGAGTTCGAGACCAGCCTGAGCTACAAAGTGAGCTTAAGGCCAGCCTGGACTGCATAGAGACACCCTGTCTCAAAAAAGACAAAAAATCAAAAAGACAACAGAAAATGGACTATTACTTATATTAAAGACAAATAATCCAGCCATGAAAAACACAGAGATAAATCAAATGTGGAGTTATGTATCACTTAATGATGTAGATAAACTCTCAAAAATGAGTCATTATTCAGCTTCATCACTACATAAACATCAGCATACATATATATAAGCTAAGACTACTAAAACATCACCAGGCCATATAATCTTATAGGACCACTGTCATATATGCAGCCCACCACTGACCAAAGGTCATCATCATGAGGCACATGGCTACATATACTTACACATTTATATTTTGGTGATAGGGTCTCACTACGTGGTCCAGATTAGCCTTGAAATTCACGTATAGCCCAGGTTGGCCTCAAACTCAAGACAACATTCTTGCCTCAGATTCCCAATGACTGGAATTACATAGCTAAGTGTAATAACTACAATTAAGAGAACAAAGACAATCTGAAAAGATACATACATGGTATGATGAAAAAATACAGTGAACGCTTAAATGATTTTCATTATTTACAGTAAAGAGCACATTGCAAGTAAGCCTCCTCAAAATATTACTCCTTGCTTCGAAAATACCCTATCATTCTTACTATTTATAAAGATCTGAAAATCTTTCAACAGTCTCTTTAGTTGAATTATCATGGCTGCCTTCATGTCCTGAAACAACTCAAAACATTCACCTTCCATGATCATTTTGACTTTCAGGAGGAGCCATAAGTCTGAGTGCCAGATCCAGTGAATAGGATAAAGGAGGTGACATCATAATGTTTTTATAAGCCTCTTATTTCCATTGGACAGCACACAGCAGCATTCACTATTATTTATCACACCTCATAAAGCCACTCTGAAAGAAGGCTCCCTGGATTGCTTCAGTGATGGGATAAGGGGATCTGAAGGAAGAGGGAGGATTTGAGGGTTACTAATGGCCACATGGTATTATAATTTTTTAAATTTAAATATTCACCATATACTTCAATCACACTTCTGGAAAAGGAAAAACAATGGCAGCTATAAAAGCAACAGCTGTCAAGAGGAACATATGAAGAATATATGAGGCAGTGCAATAACCCTATGCAATAATACAATGGCAAATCAGTATCATTATACATTTAATCAAACCCACAGATAGTCAACACCAAGAAAGTCCTTAGTAAAGCTATTGATGCTGGATGATTATGAAGTAACAGTTAAATGTAATAAATGCATCTTGGAATACTGACACAGAGAGAAACTATGCATGCCTATGGATATGGAGTATAAAGAAAATTTCTGTACTTGCCTTTCAATTTTGCTATGAACTAAAACTGCTTTTTAAAAAAGACCTAACCCTTAACAGGCATAGTGTAGTATGTGTATGATCTCAGCTACTAGGGAAACTGAGGCACGAGAAGCCTACTTCCAAATACAAAGGGCTGCTGATGCAGATCAATGCCTAGGTGCATACAGTTCCAGTTTGACCTTGCTTGCTATGGCTTTGCAAACACAATTGCTGGAATGCTAGTCACCAGGGGAGCAGCGCTGAGGTGGCAGACCTTTTAAGAGGGCCTTAGTGCAAGGTAAATTAGCCACCTCAAGGGCATTAACACCAAAAGGGCAGGGTTTATAAAATGAAGTTATCCCATATGTTTGGATCCTCTGAAAGTGGCCATTTTCTTTTTGGCTTCTCCCCATGCTGTGACACAGACAAGGGCACTCACAGTAGAGGCAGAACAGATGAGACCATCTAATCTAGGTGCTTCAAACTCTAAAGCTGCAATCTAAATAAACTTTAAAAAGTACCTACCTTCAGGGATTTTGTTATAACAACAGAAAGCAGACTAATACAGCAATGGTTTGATCTCTCACACTTAATTGGGTCATTTAATTTTACTATTCAAATTTATTAATTTCAATTCCCTTTACATGCAGTGGCACAAATTGGGTTGACTAAAATAGAGAAACTCATTACAAAGCAACAATTATCAAGACTGCATATTTCTGGCAAAGAGAGAAACATACAGATTAACAGAACAGAAGGAATAGCTGGACCCTGGTACCGCCACAAAAAAAAAAAAAGAGGAGATGGCGGTTCTGGAACTAAACTTACATTTAAGGGCAAACACTTTCATGAGGTCCAAGACCATTCAACAAAAGTCTTTTCCATAACTGGTACACACACAACTAGATATCCACACATAGAATTTGGACCCCTAAGGGGCCAGGAAGATAGCTCAATAGAATAAGCACTTGCTTGGTAAGCACAAGGGCCTGAGCTCAATCCCTAGTTCCACAAAAAAAAAATAAAGAATTTAGACCCCTATTTCACATAATATATAAAAATTTAACTGAGGCCAGGGAGATAGCTCAGTGGCATAAGCACCTGCTGGCAAGGGCAAGGTCCTGAGTTCAATCCCCAGTACCAAAAAAGGAAGGAAGAAAGAAAAAGAAGAAAAGGAGAACTGAAAAATAAATCAAAGACTTAAATTTAAGAATTAAAAGGATAAAACTCTTATAAGAAAGCATGTATAAATCTTCATGACCTCTGATTAAGCAAGTTTCTTAAATATAACATCAAGAACCTAACCAAAGGAGCACCACATGCTGTGCCACCCCCACCCCCGGGCATACTGAGCCAACCACCAAGACTGTTCAGACACCTGTAATCTCAGAGCTGGGGAGGCTGAAACAGGAGGATCACTACCAGTCTCCATTGCATAGTGAGACCCTGTATGAAATACATTAAAAACCAAACAAGCAAGCAAACAAAACACTAACCAAATGATTTTACAAATTCTGCAGCTTTATATCTCATAACCAAAACAACTAATTTGAACATTATGCAATACAACAACCATTGTCAAATTCTTATTACTTTGTGTAATGAAATTTTGTATCATTTCTAATCTTTTTTTTTTTTTT
>PVKA01046652.1:0-14801 GCA_004027165.1 Ctenomys sociabilis
TTATCAAATCCATCTTGTCAAGGTATCTTAAAACTATCTCATTGATATTTGTACTTCAGTAAAATAAAAATTAAAAAAAAACAAAATTATCTTTTGACACACTGAAAATGTGAAGGTTAAGAATGTAATCATTTCTTATTATTTATATGCTTTTAAAATTATATTAATTAAAAATTTGAATTTTTAAAAATTATATTGATTAATTACTTTATAAAAAAGAATGGTTCTTTTAAAATATTAGTTTTATGAGCTATTCTCATATATATTATATATAATATTTATATAATTTATATATTTATATAAAGGGACCTATATACATATATATATACATATATATACATATATATACGTATATATATACATGTATATATATATATATTATCTGAAGTACATAAGATCTTTTTTTTTTTGTCTTTTTGAGACAGGGTCTCACTGTGCAGTTCAGGCTGGCCTCGAGCTCACTTTGTAGCTCAGGCTAGTCTCGAACTCACAAAAATCCTCCTGCCTCAGCCTCCCGAGTGCTGGGATTACAGGCATGCACCACCACGCCTGGCTAAGATCTTTTTTTTTAAACTCCAAAGTAGATTTTAATTTGTGTAGCATTTCATTTAAGTGAAATCACCTCCCACCCTCTCTGGGGATAGCTCATAGTGTCCATAGGAATCAGTATGCTCCTAGAAAGAGCCCTGTGATCGAAGTCTTGCCTGAACAGTCATGCTTTCCATCTGCATCTGACTGCCAGAGTGTAGCAAGCTTATTAATTGGACCTGACACTGTCCCAGCTGGGGCACTTGAGGAGCCCTTTTAATCTCTGGAACCTCATGTAAATGTAGAGCTGTCTGAGGCCACATCTTCTGTAGGAGGACAGATACCCAAGCTATGAAACCAAAGGGGAAGTGAGTAGAAGCAAGAGATAGAGCTCACGACCTGCTGACCTAGCTTCTCTGAGGACCTGAGGCCCAAACTAAAGCAAATCCTAAAACATCACATTACAAAAACCAACCCAAAACCAAAGGAAATGAGAGCAGAACAAACTACAAACCATTTTTGCTTGAGTTGGCTGAAGAGGGTCTTCTGTCACTTGAAATCAACAGTCCCGAATCATATAAACACATTACTCAGTCTGAGCACCAAGAGACTGAAAGTGAATGCAATATGCTTAACAGATACTTATGGAGTTTCAAATGTGTTCCAGGCGGGCTCATGCAATTAATAAAAAGCAGCATCCATCCTTTTGAAAGATACATTATCATTGGGAGAGATAGCCAAAGAAGCATAATCACGATGAACGAGAGCATTCTAATGTATCTAAGGAAAAGATGCACACAATGGGAAGATTGTGGAAGAGTTAGGAAGACAAGGAAATACAGGAGGTAGAAACGAGCGAGAGTGAGAGGTAACTTAAAATATGGATTGTCTTTTTTACTTTTTACTCGTTGCTGGGACAAATACCAAGCACCTAAAATGAAGGAAGGAAAGGTTTATTTAGCTCACAGTTACTGGAGGGTTCAGTCCCTATCCCGCTGGCTTCAAGGCAAACAGCAGTTTATACATCAAAAAACAGTGAAGAGCAGAGGAGGAGCAGGCACTGCGGCATCCATCAAGCCTCTTTCTTCCTCCTAGGCTGACTGGGAAGGCTGGTGATGTCTGGTGAAGATCGGAGCTCCTCCAAAGTGGTGCATCTATGAAGGTCAAGCTCCTCTGAAGTTGGGACTTCTCCACGGAAGTGAGGCAGGGAGGCAGGAAACCAGGCAGCATCATAGGAAGCCTTCCTCAATTCCTGGGCCCTGCCCACCTGCAGGGCTAGCTCCCCATGCTGAGAACTGCTGGAGCAGATTCAGCCAAGTTGACACAATGTATCAATTAACACAGGGATGTACAGACAGGTGTCCTTCAGAGTGATAAAAAGACCTTGAAGGGGTGAGGTAGATAAGATGCCTGGTAGATGGCAGAAAGACAAAATTGATGCATAACTGCCTACTGCACCCTAGGAATATAGGGAAACCAAGTTTTCATATGCAATGGCAGGGACACTAGGTCAGTATCTCATGGGTAACTGAGATTAAGAGTACTTATGTGAGTGGACCAAGGTACAATGAAAATGGACGACGACATGGCACACAAGGCAAAGTTTCTCTTCAGCAACAGAGCAAATGAGGTTTAGTCACCTAGAGGAAGGTCCAGCCTTGAACAAAGCTAGAGCAGCTAGGAATGTCGTTGGTGAGTTCAAATGTGAAGAAGTGGGAGCCAAGGTGGTGAGCTGAGGGTGAGAATGGAGAGGACAGGTTAAAGGTGTGTACACACAGGATGAAGTGGAAAACAGGAGGGTGCTGTCCTGGGAGAAAAAACTGGGTTAAGAAGCTAGAGTATAACTGCTGGGTTCTGCAAGGGCCTGCCCTGCAGGTTGTTGGGTGCTTTTTGGAAATAAAAAACAATTGTAGAGTTGTTTTTCTCCAAAAATAGGCATTGGAATAAGCCACATTGAATTCAAGCAAGGATACTGATCAGCTCATCTGATTCTAATGACGTACCTGACGCGAGATTCTAATGAAGCAAGTGATTTATTTAGTTTTGAGGTTGACTGGTTTTCCCCTTGGCTTAACCTCTGGTGAGAGTGTAAGAGAAGGTGTCATGATATCATGGTGGAAGCAAGTCTGGGGGAGAATGCATCAACCTGCCAAGCATAAGTCACAGAGGTGGCAGTGGTACCATGAGGATGTGTACATAACAGTAGGGCCTCATGAGAATGACCTTCACCCCACCCAAGGGCAGTGCCCTCAATAACCAGTGGACCTTTCACCAGCGTCCACCTCATACAGGTTGTACCTCCTCTCACACACCATCCTGGGAGCCCATCTCCCAATATATGAACCCTCGTGGGAACTCAAACCACAGCACCAAGATGATAGCTCTGCTCAGAAATTATAAAGAACAGAAAAATATTAGTTAGAGGTACACATAAGGAATGTTTTAGGTCTGACAATGGATCTTTAGCTGGTGTGTGGCTCCTAGGGACTTAGGGGAATTAAAAGTACTCAGTAAGCTCGAAAGCTGGACCTATTGGTAACACATTGAGAGTTAAGGATAAAGTTGAGCAAAAGGCCTGTGGCTGGAAAGCCTCTGGTTTATAGAGTGGCTGCAATAACTTATACTGGCCAGGTCTTCAGTATAATAGCAAGGCATAGTGGCACATGTCTGTAATCCCAGCACTCTGGGAGTCTGTGGCAGGAGGATCACAAGTTCAAGCACAACTTATACCACTTACCAAGACCCCATCTCAAAATAAAAAATAAGAGGGGTGTGGATATAGCTCAGCTTGCAGGTTCTGCATTCAACCCCCAGCACTAAAATAAAATGAACTGTTCTTGAATATGACCATCATGGTGTGAGTGGTAGTTTGGGGGAAGAATGACAAATGTGATCACTGGAAGACAGGAACCCAGAAAAGGGAGAGGCACACAGTGAAACTGCTCCTTCTTCTGTCTGCAATGTGAACGTAGTCCTGGGTCTGCAAGATTTGTCTTAGTGTAGTAATGGCATCAATTTTAATTAATTAATTAATTTGGCACAGGGTCTCACTACACAACTCAAATGCATAGTGGTCCATCCTCCTGTCTCAGCCGCCTCAGCAGTGGGATTACAGGTGTGCACCATCATGCCAGGTTTTGTTGGCCTGCACGGCATTTGGGGCCAGTAGAGCATGTGGTATCTGGGATTGTGCCCAGGTCCTTGTGCTTGCCAGGCTTAGGCAGGCAGTTAGACCACTGAGCTATCTCCCCAGCCCGATAGCATCTATTTTAAAGCTAAGCAGCCACACAGAAGGAGCCCAATTTTCTAAGGACTGAGGGGGGCAGAATCCTTTCACCAGCCTTGCACCTCCCACTTCTTTCAGCTACTCTTTATTGATGTGTATTACTCACTGCTGGGGCTAATTCTAGCTGAATATACTGTAAGCCAATTGCTCTTCCTGACATTAGCTTTTCCCTCACCCCACTTTATCCTTCTCATTAGCTTAAAAGCCAAAATTAGCTTTTTATAAAAGCTCTTTCATCCTTTAAGACCCAGCCAAAAGAGTCAAGCACTCCTTAAAGCATTTCTTGTCCCTCTATGGTAGAATTAACCACTTTTCCTCCACTTGTTTATTTGTCTCTGCATTTTGAATTATAAGTTATAAGATTTTTGCATGTAATGCTGGTGTGCTTTTGCACTGTGCTGTTAGGACATAGTAAGCTCTCAAAGGCTGTTTGAACAAGTGAGTGATTTGGCATGAGCCGAGTGGAGTGAGCTCACCTGCAGTCTCTGATGTAATAATGGGCAGCTTGGAGAAAGACTTGCTGCAGCTTTTACTGGTGCTGGCAGATCAAGAGGAAAATGGACTCTGACTTTAGACAGAGATGTGTATCAGAAAGAGCTCTGGCAGAGGACTACTTCAAACAGACAGAAACACACCACTGAGGTTTGCTTCTGAGGAGTGACAACTCCAGTCTGTTCCAGGCAGCTGAGTTGGAGAGGATCTGACTGTGATGAAATGCCAGTGTAGGACTTGACTGGGCCATTTCTGAATCCAGAATGATTTCTTAGTAGGGTGGTTAGTATAAAAGAAAGAGCAGTGTAGAACTCCCAATGGGATACTATTAAAAGGTAGCTTTTAACGGGTAAGAGAATACTCTAAGAAGAGTTGGAGAAGCCAATGCAGGAAACACTTCATCTCAGATTTTCCAACTTACACAGATAAATTTCACAGCAAATGTGGTCAAGAGTTTGCACCAATTTTGGCAGAGCTACACCATCTAAATGATATTTGAGCTTATATTGTTTCTAAGGCATTGAAGCTAATATTTTGTGAATTATAAGGGACTGTAACAACCACTGTATAGTGGTTGATACATTGTCTCAACTTGGCTGCATGGCCTCTGTGCTTCCACACCTTGGGCAAAAGGAGTCATGCCCTGCAGGGTGGGGAGGGCACACCCGGAGAGAGCCCACCCCAGAGTGACTCAGCACAAAAGGGCATATATGAGTTGAGGAGAGAGTCCCCATTCGGAGGAACTTTAGTCTTCACAGTCAGCTTGGACTTCATCTGCTGGCTTCCAGAACAGACTCTTTGGCGTCTAGCTTGCATCCTCTCCTCTCCATCACAGATTCTTCAGCCTTCCATCACAGACTCATCAGCTTTCCGTCCCTTCCATCGCAGGCCCATCGGTGGACTGATAGAGACTTGCAGAGAACACCAAAGTAAGCTCCAGACCTTGGACTGAATCCTTCAGTCTTGGGTGCAGACGCCCTCTGCACACTCCCTTGTCGGTCTCTGCGGCTGACTGTTCTAAGCCAATCTTATTTCTTATACATCTGTACAACTTGAATAATATACGTTCCTTGTATTATTTCTGTTCCTCTAGTAAAACCTTGACTAATACACATGGAGAGATGAGTAAAATGAGGTTCTGAGTTTGAATCTAGTTTCCTTCTAATAACACTCAGCAAAACTTCTGGCTGTCAGTTCTACTCACCTTTAAGGGCAGCACTGCTTTCTAATTTGAGTACTTACTGTTGTGCCAACCCTTGTCAGCTGCATTTTGCTAGACTGCTGATCAGTTTGGCTTCTCTGTCCTCTAAACAGAAGGTTTTAGTTCGCTCCATTTGAACAAGACCAGTTTTTACTTGAAGTTTCATTCATGGGAGAATGCCATGACTTGTATGTCAGACTGACACATCCCTTATCATCTAATGACAACAGTTACAATATATGCATGTCATGCCAATTGTAGTGTGGTAATGATCAAATTTGCATCAGGATATGAAAAATAAAACCATCAATTTCATGTACATATGTATAGTGTTAACTTTGCATATGCATTGTAATTAAGGAGGTGTTCAGCACAGGTAATGGAAACTTCATCCCATCCATTGCTTAGTCCCAGGGTTTCTCTATTTTATTTGAAAATAGCTTTACCTTCTCAGTCCACTTTATCCACTTTGTCTAGGTAACTGAAGCTCAATTTCAAAATACTTTCATTGCACTAATTCCTTTAGTATTTACTGAGTGCCTTCAGGGTGCACGGAATTATGATATGCACACACAGGGAGGGAAGATGGCCTTCTCTTACTTACAGATGTGGGGCTTCCCACAAGCATATGACTATAAAGAGAGAAGTAGGAAAAATTACTAAAACAAACTTTGATCAGCACTTTCAGTGCTGTGCATAGAAGGTCAAGGTTAGCTTTGCTGGCGTGGCCAGGGTTGGTAGCATTTGATCTGAGTTTTCTGAATAAGTAGGAGATTATAAATGCAGTTTTTCGTAACATAGATTCTGCCTGTGCTGCATTTTCACAAAGCTCTATTTTCCCCAGCCTAATCACTTGACACTTCAGACACCATTTAGTTGCCAAGAAACAGGCCAACAAATCACTAATGGCACATTTTATGAGACCATAATACACCTCAGAGTTGATGACAGTTTTCTAAAAACATTCCTCAGTCTTTAAGGATTTAATTTATAGCAAGCTATAGTAAAATTAATGTGAGTTATCCTCAGATTTTTAATAAAAGACATGGAAATCAAGAAAATGAATACCAATCATAAAGTGTCTTCCTAGGGATTTGATAAAAATAAAACAACTAGTTAGTCAACCATTGTCACTACACACACACACACACACACACACACACACATTATCTCTTGATAACCAAAAGCAAAGATTCTGTTGAAATGTATGCTTTCTCCAATTGTGTAAGGGTGCTAAACTGCAATTAAGCTACCAGACAGAGATGCTTAAGTAAGTTTGTTTTTTCACAGTTTAGGAGTTTGGAAATCCAAGCTCAAGGTGTCTGCAGGCTTATTTCTTTCTAGGGCCTTAAACCTAGGTTTCCAGGTGAGTATTTTCTGTGTTCTTTTATGACCTTTTCTGGGTGAGAAAAGCAAAATTTGGGTCTTTTCCACTTTTGGAATCATACTAAACATACTGGATTTGTAGTCTCACTCTTAACTCACCTCTAAACTTGGAGCCCTATTTCCAAATACTGTCCAAATGAGACAGTTTGAGTTAGGATTTCACCCTATAAATTCTGGGGGAACATAACTCAGTCCATAACTCTGGCTATATGAAGTAAGCAGTAAATCAGTTGACACTTCAAGGCACTTTTATTTTTTTAGTGGTGCTGGGAATTGAACTCAGGACCTCCTGAAGCCTAAGTAAGGCTAGTTCAAGGCTATACATCCAGCCCATAGGCTTTTGTAAACATTTTCTGCTACATACATTGCAATGTGTTGCCAATGCTATGTTGAAATCCTACCGTGAAGGAAAAACTCCTTTAAAATGCACAGCCTTTTTATAGTTCACATGTATTTTGCATAAAATGAGATGAAATTCTTCCTTTTTAAAGTAAAAACTCATTATGACTCACTGGTGTAGAACAAGCCCATAAGAACCACTGTAATGCTTGGAAACCATTTCTAGCACATATTTGCTTTTGAAAAGGAAGAGTTAGTAAGATGAAAACAAATATTGGTCAAAGAAGTAGAATCTGTATGATATGGAGTAAGCTGAAACTGTTGGAAAGTGGAACCACTAGACACTGATGTGGGTAGGCTGGGGTAGGCATAGGGGTATGGACAGACTTGGCCTGGTCTTGCAGTTCCTGGTTGTGCATCCTTGACCGAATAGCTTCAGGCTCCCCTTTAACCACATCAGTGTGAGAAGCAATGGATTTCTAGAAAAATAGGGGCTGGGGAGATAGCTCGGTAGAATAAGTGCTTGCCTGTCAAGCACAAGGCCCTGAGTTCAATTCTTAGAATGGAGGGGTGGGGAATTAAGGGCCAGCCAAATAGCTCAGCAGATTAAATCGCCAGCAGGCAGGCACAGGGGCTGGGGATTTAATACCTGGCCATGCCACCCTGCCCCTGGGGCACGCTGAGACAGCAATTGAGACTGGGCCTGGTGGCACAAGCCTGTAATCCCAGCTTTTGGGAGGCTGTAAACAGGCAGATCACTAGGGGTCTGATATAGTAGTGAGACCCTGAACACCCTGTAAACCTTTCCCTAAAATACAGAAAGAAAGAAAGAAAAACAACAGTACTCTGTATATAGAAGGAAGCTTACTACTTTACCTAGTCCCATATTAATGATGATCTTTTTCTTTTGTCTTCTTGTCTTCTGGCAATATATGTAGGTTTGTGTATCCTACTGCTAGAAAGGACACATAATTAGTTCCCTATGTTTTCTTGCATTAAACATTTACATGTAACTCCTAAAGTAAATTTAAATAGCTAAATAAATGCTTGTGTATCTATGTGAAGCCATATGTAAGGAGGCAGGGTTATAAATTTGTTACTTTAGAATTAACGAGCTTCTTTTTATTCTAAGGGCTAGCCTTACAAATTGAAATATACATGGATGTCAGTTTGCTGTTTATTAATACTGTAATTCATAGTATTTTCAAATTTATAGATTTATAAGATAAAAAATGTGCTGTGTCTGTCTTTAGGATGGACATAATCCAAACTGACATGGCAATTAGCTATATAATTTTGATAAAATTTTATATTTATTCAAAAATATTTCACAATGTTAGGGTAGTTATAAAGTATTATTTCATTTCTAGCAATCATTTTTGTGAATTTACTTTAAAATGAGTTTATGGAACACTACAGTAGAAATTAACTTTTTGTTTTTTTGCAGCACCAGGGATCGAACTCAGGACCTTGTGCTTGCCAGTCAGGTGCTTATACCTCTGAGATATCTCCCCAGCCCACAAATTAACATTTTTAATTAGTTCATGTTTTTAATGTGAACTGTACCACATGTAAATCATTTTCTGCCATAGAAAATATATTAATAAATGACCTCTTGTGCATAGCGCTCCCATTCTTATACTTATCCAAACATGTTCTTTTTGAATGCTTAGTTAGTGCTTACTGGAAATTGCAGTATACCTCCTCTGGTTACTGAAAAAGCAGGTAGAGAATAATACCTGCTTTCAGGGAAGGTACGATCATTGCTCCTTCCTCTGTCAGCAACCAAGGAAAAAGAATTATTGATAGAGAATACCATCTAACTTAATGTGTTAAAATATGGAAGAAATTTAATAAATCTAGGGCGTTAAGATGAACGCAATTCTTTCTCTGCCCCCTAGCCTCCTCAAACAGTATTCTGCATGTAATTATATGTAATTGCAGTACTCCTTCCTGCCAGCGGATGGCGATATACGCGCTGGCTGCCGGGCTCAAGCCCAGTAGTCCCGTCCCACTCTGCCTGCTTTCAAACAAGGGCGTAGAAGGACACCAGAAGCTGGCTGACCGCTTGACTTGTATTGAACATATCTGGTAAGGTTTAGGAAGCTTTGCTCACATGTGTTGGCACATGTATTTGACGAGTCTAATATGAGAAGAAGAAGAAGTAAAGAAATAGATTTCTATTCTTCAGTTTCTTAGAGTTAGCAATAAAAGTCAAAGTGCACTTGGTAAAGAGGAAAACGAAAGCCCGATGTACAATTTATTTTAAAGGTACGTTGTTTCTTTTGTTCTGACAACACAATTCTTTGCAAAAAATGAAAAATATTGTGGTTAACGTAAGAGTCATGTAATTTTATTTGAGAGAGAAATATAGAATGACATTAATGAAAGAGCTATAAAATAACTATTATAAATACAGAGTAGCTATTTGATTAGAAATTGATCTTAGTAAGTTTGACCTACTTTTTTCTTAAATTAAATGCAATCCCTTTAAGATTCAAGCAGATTCAGCACTTTTAGAAACGCAATTATTCTTTCTTCTTTAAACTCTTTAGTGCAGTTCCCTTAAAATACTATATTTTGAACTTTTTTGTGCTTAAAATACTGTTGCCAGGGACAATACTATGGGCAGCAAGAGAGAATAAGTAAATTTTGAAAAGAACAGATTACTTAAAAATATAAAAAAAATCTATATAAATGAGAAATATTGATGAATGTCCAGAAGGCTCACTTGAGCTGAAATGTCCCACTGTCCCACCGTGGGGCATAGGAATTAGATATTGTCCAGATGAAAGTGAGAAAAATGAGGCTCTTTTTAGAAGATCAGACCCACAGTTGCAGATAGCAGCCGGGGCCTTGTCCGTGCAAGATGGCCTGCGGGCCGCTCCCGGAGCCGCATGAGCTGGAATTCATTACCTGATTTTATCAACACACCAGAAAGAGATCCATGTCTTTGAAAGAGACTCATTAACCAAACCCCAGAGACAGCTGTATGAAAACATAATGCCAATTTGTTTCGTTCACAAGGAGTCCAGTTGTTACAGGAAATGGCTACTTGTGCCAGACCATGTAATTTTCTCCCAGTAGGCAGAATTACTTGAGAGTCCAAATTGTAATTAGAAGGTTCGGTGGTGATTATGTATTTTAAGACATTGTTTAAACCCGAGGTAGTTCTAATCCTGGACTTTTAAAAATAGCAATGAATTTGAAACTTCATGTTAGCAGGAAATCCAAAGATCAGTCATCATGTAATTATGTGGCTCTTTCCCTCTCAATTCTAAATAACATTACCAAATATTATTCAACAGTAAAATGGGTAAATTGTTGTACCTTCATATTAAATATTGTTATATGTAATGAATGTGAAAAATGAATGAACTAATACTGTATTTAACACATGATGAATGCGTAAGAAACAAAACTCACATACTTTGATTTATTTTCTCAGAAGTAGAAAAAGGAAATGCTGTATTCTCACAATGTGCGCTATGGTGTTAGAGCTTGTTTAATTAGTAAGGTGTATCGCAAAATAATCACTGCAAATGTTAGGAGAGCAATTACCTCTGGGGAGAAGGAGAGTGCAATAGAGGAATATATGCTGACAGTGCTCTTACTTGTAAACTGGTTGTGGACTATGTGCGTTTCTATTCAACTGTACTCTTCTCTATATGCATTTTCCTGCATCTCTTTGTTGATCCACATGCAATATACAATAAAGTAATTTTATATAGTTTGACCTACTATGTGATATTTTACTAACTAAAGAATCTATGTATCTATGTCTATACAGTTGGAGCTATAGATGAATATTAACGTATATGTGCAGACACATATGTTAGTGCATATACACATATATCTTTGCTTCAAACTTGTGTCATAACTTAGTTCCCAGGGATTTTGATCACCTTTCTCTCCCTCAAAGTGTCACAGTGGTCTCTCACACTGGTGCTACTATGCTGATTGAGCTGAAAGAACAGGGAGCAGCAACCTCCCTGAATTTAGTAGGAAATTTGCATAATAGAGGATAGGAAATGAATCCAACTAAAACTCTGGAGCCTTCTGCTTCAGAGAAATTTCTGGGAATCCAAGGTGTGAGGCATATGTCCTTACAAGGTGAAGGAAAAGTTATTCCTGGCTCCCTGTCTTAGTTACTCTTGTGGTTGGGATAAATACCTGATACTCAAAGTGAGGGAAGGAAAGGTTTGTTTAGCTCACAGTTACTGGAGGTTTCAGTCTGTACTTGGCTGGCTCCAGGGCAGAGTGGCTGATGGCGGAGAACAACCCTTCATGGCAGTGGCAGAGAGCAAGAGAGTAAAGGGAGGAGGAACAGCAGCTCAAGCAGGGAGCTCCTTTTTTTTCCTTACATTGTAATGCAAATTACCTGCTCCTGGGCAGGTGCAGCATCCACACCCACAATAATCAAACGTGAATTCCAGAACCTGCACCAAGACTGCTTGAGGCTTGGGGGACACCTGTGCACAAACAATACAACTCCCCTACAACCAAAAAGAGACAGGGTATCTAACGGGCACAATTGAATTTTAGAGGTAACACACTCCTCATTTATCAACTAACTTGGAAAGCTGCTAGTTTGAGTGGGTCCTAGAACAAGAAAAGGTTCTGAAACAGATCCAGATTGCTGTGCATGTTGTCCCACCCCTGGGGCCATGTGACCTAGCAGATCCAAGGGTACTTGAAATCTTACTGGCAGATAGAGTTGCTCTTTGGAGTCTCTGGAAGGACTCCACAGGTGAAGTGCTGCACAGACCTTTAGGATTTTGGAGAAAGGCTCTGTCATCATCTGCACGCAACTATTTTTTCTTTTGGAAAATACCTTATTGCTTATTAAGCTTTAATAGAAACAGAATACTTGACCAAGGATCCCAGGTTTCCATGCACACTGTGATCAAAATAAGCTGGATATTACCTGATCCACTGAGTCATGAGTTATATGTACATGGTAATAGTCTATCATTAGGTACGTAGGTGATTGGGCCAGGTGATTGAGCCAGTTTCAGAGTAGGTCCAGAGGGTACAGTTACATGAGGAAGGTGTCCAGATGCCCATGGTTCCTATTCCTGCTATGGTGCCTTCTATCTCCCCACATGGACCTATGGCCTGATGGATGTATCATTTGGCCAGCTATCAGGGGGCTAGAAGGTGAGGCCTGATATAGGTCCATCTGCAGCACCATCCCCAAATGGATGGCAATAGCACAAGTTCCTTCCAGGCCATAGCTGAAGGACAGTGATGAAGGGAAATCTTCACAGTGGACAGAACTTCAGGTGGTCTGGTGGAGTATTTTGCCTAGAAGGGAAAAATAGATGTGCAGCTGTCCATTGGGCTTACCATGTTCCCTGGCATCCAAAAGCAACTGGATTGATGGGAAGGTAGAATGGCTGTAGGAGATGGGGCATTGGATCAATGCAATAGGCAAGATGCTTAGACCAGATGTGTGGGCCTACACTTAGGAATAAATGGAGTGGACGACGGAAGGGAGATGATGATATGAATCATAGTTATGGGACAAACAAGGCAGGTGAGGCTGTCATTAATAACCTCAAAGCCTTTTGGGTATTGTGATTAACTGCACCCAAAGCATTAACTTAAATGCAGACCCACAAGTACATATTCACTGTGAGGTGTGTCAGTTCTTGTGCAGCACATCAGATCCTAGCTTTGCTCTGATACTGCCCACTGTGCAGGAGACCAGAATCACACAGCTCCATCCTGCTACAACATCATGATTTCTTCTTTGGTGGTACAGCCTGGAACACTCAAGGCAATCCGCCTACTTCTGAGCTAGGAGAACAGAGGAACGAATGGCACTGGGCTCATCTATCACCAGTGGAGGTGAGGGATAACTCTCTGAGATGTATTTTGTAATATCACCAGTAAGCTGGATCCCGATAAGTTAAATAACCAGATGCTTGCTCCTTTGATCTTCAGCTTTTTGTGCCTCTGTGAAAGATTTTTGTGCACAGACATAGGTAGCTGTGCAGCAGTACAGGAAGTTCACAGTAAAGGGGAGAAAGAGAGATTTATGGCTTCAAGCAGGAAGGCAAGCAATGTCCCAAAGATATCTGAACAAAGTTAGGGGCAGTGGTGCTTGCCTGCAATCCTAGCACTCAGGAGGCTGGTGCAGGAGGGTCACCACAAGTTCAAGGCCAGCCTGGCCTACATACTAGACCCTGTGACAAAACAAACAAACAGACAAACAAACAAACAAACACAAAAACCAATGACCTCTTCTTGATTGTGCATTGAATTACCTTTTGTATGTACACAAGTTACTCCTGAGCATCAGGGAACTGTGATGATTATGGTTCTTACCAACATTTTTCTTAGAGGTTATTTTAGAATACAGATATCTAAAAAATGGCTTCTTTGTTCTTTTCTGGTATTCAGTATTCCCAAAGAGGCCTTGAGCATACAAGAAACTGATAAAGGAAAGAAAAAATTCAACCTAAAAATTTCAGCACAGGTTTTTACACTTTTTTTCATGATGTCATGAGGTCATAGGCTATGAACCAGGAATAATGTATTCCTTGTTCTAGATATGGAGGAACTGCATCTTCTGGTTTGGGGCTTAATAAGTGATTATAGATGCATTATATACTGAGGGTTTTTTTTCGTAGTCAATTAGACCTGGCAATTCATGCTGTTTGGGGCACTTCCCTGTTTTGTCCCACAGCCCTGCCAGTTTCTACACACCTTCTAACAGCAGGCATCCTTCAAAGTTTTCTCACAGTTGATCACTGGTCCTTGGGAGCCATGCTAATTTGCAGGGAATTTTTCCTGTTTTGTAGACCTGATCCTTACTGTTACCCCCTGAAATTACTTCCAAGCAAATGTCCTAGAGAGCACTTTTGGCTGTCTTCACTTTCATTACTGTCTAAAGAATCAAACAGTCTTTCTTATCTTTTTTTCTGGATATTTTTGTCCCCCATTTGTTTCAGGTTCTCTTCCATTTGTGTAGCCTTCAGTTATCTGAAAATAAATAGAAACCATACCCAAGTGAAAAAAGGATGTAAACTGCATTAGACTGAAGTAAAATTCACTTACCTTCATCAGCCTCTTATCAACTGACCTTTCTGCCTGCTTGGACGCATTCGGGGCAGGTAGTATATAAATGTAATGCTCTTAAGCAATCAGACAGAGGACTACTGTCCAGAATTTATAAAGAACTAAGATATAACAGGGCCCTCAAATTTAAAGATCCAATTCAGAAATGGGTCTTATTCATCTGAGATGAATACACACTTCTCAGAGGACGAAATTAAAGAAGCGAATAAATATATGAAAAAATGCTCCACATCGCTAGCCATTCGTGAAATGCAAATAAAAACAACACTGAGATCTCATCTCAGTCCAGAAAGAATGGCTATCATAAGGAAATCAACCAACAACAAATGTTGGAGAGGTTGTGGGGAAAAGGGAACACTTCTCCACTGCTGGTGGGAATGTAGACTGGTACAACCATTGTGGAGGTCAGTGTGGAGACTCCTCAAAAGAGTAGGACTAGAAATCCCATTCAAGCCGGCTATCCCCCTACTGGGAATTTTCCCA